>VZTT01021005.1:22116-46322 GCA_013400855.1 Buphagus erythrorhynchus
TGTGCAAACAGTGAAACAGAACAGATAATTACCACTAATACAAACCACACATCTACAACATCTTAAAGGGCTTCACACTGCAAGAAAATATTTAAACACTTGAATACCATTGCTAACCAAAGCAGACTCACTAAACTGTCATGAAATGTTCTTATAAGATTCTGTTCACAGCAGGCTCATACCTGAATGTATGAACCAGCTTCATACATAGATTTGCCCGGCTATAAAGCAAAAATGAACCAAATAGAATCCATTGATAGTATTTCAGATAACTTCATGTTTAAATTAAAAAATTCCTGGCAGTGCATATTTTAACACCTCAGCATTCAGTGTCAAACTGACATATGCTATGCAAGTTTTCTAAAGTGCTAAGTAAGAATTCACCGATCTGTGGACCACATCTGCTTCTAGCTCTGGCTCCTCATTTTACAGATGAACACTTCACCTCCAGCACACAGGAAACAGAAAATAGGTTCTTCCCCAGCTGCCTAACACTTGCCAAAATTGAATAACCTAATGGGCACAGAAGATGGAAAGCAGCGAACACAACCCACCAGAGACTCAGGATAAGCAGCCAAGCATCACCCCAGTCCCCACATCTTCAGTCTGAAAGGAGTCATAATGGGAACCCAGCCCAAACAAACTGTTCTGTCAAGCCTCACCACTGTAGTGACTCCTAGGAGCCTGTTACAGCTTAGGCACAGTTAGCTCAGTCTTTTGTTTGCTATAATTTGCAACAGAGACTGGTTTGTGTCCTTCTAACAAGCCCTTTCACCAGAAAGGTTGGACAGGTATGGCAAATGGAATCAAGGTATCTTTATTTGTACCAGGAGTTTGACTTTTCAGTCTACAAAGAGTATGTTTCAGACCCACTATAAAGGGGAAAGCTGCTAATGATTTGCTGAATTTTAATGAAGAAAGTAAAACTGATGGATTTGGGTACAAAATACATCTGCAAACTAATGGACCAGACAAAATCCAGCTTCATTTCCTATTCACAGCTCCTTCCTTTGCTCCCTACCCAGTAACCCTTTAAACATTTCTTATTGTTTCAGGTATTTTCTGAGACAGACCTCCTGAACAGAAAGTGTTTAAAAGAAAGTATTTTTTAATACTAAGCATTTAACTACCACCAATACAAGTATTCTTCTGCTAAGGAGAATGTTTATCTTGTGTTTTCTTTGTTTGCTCTTGCTAATATACTGCAGAAGGAACCATTAGGTAAGTACTGATTGCACATGGCCTATCATCACCACCATCTATGCCCCCCTCTACCAAAGCAAAGAAAAAGATCTACCAAAGAAAAAGTCATTAGTTCTTTACTGCCACATCAATTTAGGAAAAATAAAAACAAGTCCTTTAAAAAGTGTGTTAGAAGGAAGTCTGGTATTTCACAAAGCTATCATTTGTGATAAAACAAAATACAGACGAAAAAATCAGAGCCAGTGTAAGATGCTATAAAGAAATCACAGCAGGAGTCAAAACATGCAGCTCAGAGCAGGGCCCAATCACACAGTGGTACATGGAAGCCAAAGGCACAAATCAGTAAACTGATTTGCAAATCACACCTGAAATCAAAGGCAGAAATAGAACTCAGACCTCCAAACTGCAAAATTATAGCATGAAGTCTGTCTTCAGCTCACCTGCCTATCTATTTTCTAAGTGTTTAAGTGATCTCCCAACTCTTCTCAGTGAAAAATGACAAGCATCTAAGTAAGTGGAGAGGAGTGTCTGACAGGCCCAGCCTACATCCTCTGCAAATTATATTTAACTTCCTTCTCAGAATCTTCCTACCCGCCCCTGCTCCCTATAATCCCTCAGAGCATGTGAAAGAAAGTTCAGACTTTCCAAAAGGAAATGAATGCTTCCATCCTCAACAGGACAGGATTTTTCTAATCAGTCTGACAGGCTACAGATTTCCACGTGTAAATTCTTCTGAAATCATGCACAAGGTTGTGAGTTCTGAGCTGAATGAGAACTGTAATCTTCAAAGCAAATTACTTACCAGATTAAAAGTTTCAGTTCTAAAACACAAACTTTTAGTATATGTGTGATTACTCCGTGCCAGGCTTTTCCTGACCATTCTTTAAGGAGGTTGCACTGCAATCACCATCTGTATGTATGTGGCTCAAGGACAATAAAGATATATTTTAAATTTGCTTCTGTATCTGCAATTGGATCTGTCAGAAACAATGGTATCAAGCTACTATTTCAAATACACAGGAGATTTGCCAGGAATACTTAAGCTATCCTGAGGGAAGCCCCTGGCTTCAAATCAGTGTGTGGCAATTTAATTTTTTAAAAGTTATTTCCCTCAGCAGCTTGCTTTGGCTAACTTCTCTGGACTAGGCTTTTTTATTTGTCATGCGTGACTACCTTTAAGCCTCCCAAGCTACAAAAATAGGCTTCTCTGATTTCAGTGGGTTTGGTTCAGGTATTCTCACAGTGCAGAAAAGCTAAAAAGAACAAGTGCTTCTCAAAATAAGGCAAAACTTTTCAAGTATACCTGAACAGGTGAGGTACCAATTGCAGCTGATTGATGGCTGTGTAACTCAGGCCTCTAAGAACCTTGCTGGTATAGCCCCTGCTCTCACAGTTAAGGCACTGTTTAGAGCCAAGCACCCAGTTTGAAGCAAAGTCAGATTTTAACTGTCTCACTTACTTTTACTGGCAACACCAGTTGCCAGCAATATGAAAACATAAAATAGAAACATAAATATAAGCATAAATATAAACAACTGGGGAAGAAGGGGAGGCACAAATGCAAAGCAAAGCAATATTAGGTCTATTGTAAGAGTAGCATGAACAATTTTGTAATTTAACATCTCATCTAGGAACATTTCTCAGAGTTCTTGCTAGTCAGTGCAGTGAGCGTTAGCTCTGCATGAATGAAGCTAGAGGGTACCAAAGCAGATCTCTCACACATTGCTGTCCCTTAGTAGCTGCATTTTATGGAGGAATGTTATGGCCAAGTGTGGATTGTCCAGATACAGGTGATCAGTACTGACTAGTGCAGTATGGCTCTTGTCTCAAATTCCCAACTTCCTCCCAAATCTGCTGAACAGCCCAAGTCTGGGACAGCTGGGAAGGAGCTATGCAGGTCATCTTCCAACTGGATAACACTGGTAGTGTCAGTAATGTGTGACAGATCCATTTTGATGGAAAATCTGCCCTGGCATATTAGGAGGGTGCTGAAATTGCAATTCAAATATTGATGTCTCAAACTCAGGAGAAGCAAGATTGGAGCAGAGGTGTTACAGTAACTCCATCCCAAAGAAAGAGCACTCAGCTGTCATTCTTTGCAGGAGATTGCCTGTGTTTGTGTGGCATCAGGGCTGCCTGTCTGCTCTGAATCTGCTAGCCCAAGGACAGGACAGAACCAGACAGACCAGCTTAGAAACAGATGTATGTTTCCTTTGTTAGGAAATCTGTTTGGAAGATCTTTCCTATGTTTGCCCACTGGCAAACTGTTTCAGGAATGCGTAAGACAAATCCGCGAATGAATTGCAGCACAGGTACTAAAACGTGTAAATCAAAAATTCAGGCTCAGTTACTGTAATTCTACAGCCTCATCAAAAACACAGGAACTTTGCAGTAATACAGACCATCACATTGGCACACACTAACAGATGCTCTAAGCATGAACAAACACTGAGAACTTTCTTTTTTCACTATCACCAAAGAATGCTATGTCTGGTATGCATATACTTAAGTATTTGGTCTTGGGACAAGATTTCTATTTACCCTCCTATGATACAGACACTTTTAACAGCAGAGCAAGAGACTACCAAATTGAAATTTACTGCAGTGTGTTAAGAGCATATTAAATAAGATTTTAAATGTTTTATTGCATCACTTACCTCAAAGAAACTATTAAACTGTCTACCATGATCTTTTAATGCAAGGTATCTTGAAGTGAAAAATACCTCTTCACTGTGGTACAGCACAATGACAATCACACACAAATCCTACAGAAAGAAAGGAGAAAAACAATTAATGCTGCTTATTCAGTATTTTCCAGGATATGTATAAAACTACATATAGACCTACACTAGTCATCTCTATTTCAGTTCTTGGGACTTTACAGCAATTCAAACTGAATATCCAGTGTATGCTACAGGAATAAACTGTACACACACCATTTTTTGCAACAGGGTTTCAATATTACCAAAGTGCTCTGCAGAAATACCATGGGATGCAAAATCTTGGTTTGATTCCCAGGAAGGTAAATCTGATGTTAGACTTACTTGCCTTTTTAATTCACATTCCTGGTATGTCACTTGTGTAACAATAAAGCAAGCAACCTCATTTAAAGTCTTGTATTAATAAAATTCATAGAAATGAAACTGGGTTACCAACTTATAATGTACAGTAATATTAATATACATTGCATTTTGTGAGCAATGCAAGGATGACTCTGTGAGTGCTTATACAGTTTGCAGAAAAAACCTGAAGAGCAGCATTGTTTCCTCTACTACGGATGGAAAACCTACCCACAATGAAGTTAAATGCCTTGCCCACAGTCAAGGAGGAAATCTGGAGTTAAAAAGCATTTTGAATATAAATTTAACTGATCCTTATTTCTAAGTATTATCAGTGCATCACGACTACTGTGAACACACAGAAACCCTACCAGCCCTTGGGAGGATTACCCAAGCACACTTTCTATTTGTTTGCAAATAATCTTTAATGTTCAGACATCTGGGAAGTTCTTATTTTAGTAAATTAGTAATCATATATTGGGCGTCTAAAATGCACCAGAATTTTCAGGCAGGAAAGAGATCCTTGCAGTAAGGAAATACAGCATAAATCAGAGGGGCTGGTGGGAGAGTGGCAAGGAGGGAGGAAAAGAGGATATAAAACACTCTTAAAACTGAACCTAAATCCATACATTTCAAAACTTGGTCAACCACTGTCTGTATCTTTCCCATTACAAGTGGTTATGTGTTGAAATGCAGTGGAGTGAAGAGAAACAAGAGAACATTGCTGTTCACAGATAAAGAGCTCTCAATTTCTGTCAGACAGCCAGATAATTGAAAACTGCCTAGAATGGGACAGGACTGACAAGAACGCAAGAAATGTGGAGTTAGATGAAGTACAGGTCCTGCTGCTAGGAAAATGCAGATTGTTTGCAGGTAACTGGGCGGATTAAATTTTACCCAACCTCTCCGAAAAATCAAACAACAACTTTCATTTAGGAAATCCCAAAATACTTGTAATATCTTCAAAAGAGAACTCCACAATTGATTAATTATTTGATTGTTTAGTCTTTTAAATGGAAGGCGTTAAAAGTTGGGAAAGTATCACAACAAAAGATTTGTATGTAACAGGTTTGAGTTAGAGGTTTGAGGAAGAAAGCACTGAGGCTGAGCTGAACTTCATCCTCTCCTGCAGTTTCACAGTTGTCAGTAGAGCTAAGATGTTTTCTGAAACTTATTCACCATTTTCACTACTTAACACTGTAAAATTGGCTTGTTATATGATGGGAAGCACTTCTGAAAACAGATTTTCAGTCTAGATCTCCTGCAACAGTTCACACCGTTTGAGATTTTAGCACATTTAGTAAAAGCTGCATTCCTTTAAACATTAGGCAAGTCCATACACCCAGCACCACCACCAGGCATTTAGACAGATCCCTTAACACAGGACTTTCTAATTCTGAACTGAGAAGGAAACAAATGTCTCTGCCTACAACCTGATTTACCAGGCATACTGAGGCAATAATTGTTTAAATCACTTATTGAAGATGGAGAATCTGCCTGTAGCATGGATTGTAACCAACATGGTTTCAAGTTCTTATCATCTTGGTTTTTTTTCAGATCTACTCACTTTCAGATTTTTCACTCCACAACAATCTTTTCATCCAGCAACCTTGTATGGAGTGACACAGTCTCAAAAGAACACTGCCACAGGATACAAAAACACTGAAAAAGCAATGTACACTCCACTAATCCCTTCTATAAACTGCACCTTGTTTGAAAAACAGGAAAGATAATATGATAGATCTGGTTTTGCAGAGAAACAAGAGAAGGACCCTGAGTGTTTCTGGAGACTGCTCTTAAAAACAGTGCCTAAAGTCCATGCATGTGTTTTCAATTTTTTTCAGTTCACTTGTATCTTCATTGTCAATGGCAGGTTGCATTACTAACTCTACTTTCAACTGCATTTCAATGCCTTTTTCAAAACACCTCTTACCACAACTCATAGATGCATTTCTCTAGAAGTATCATTTCTAGCACATAGTGTAAAAACTGCTAAATATTTAAGTGACTTTAATTGCTTGTTTTCCAGATTATTTAAGAGCTTAGGTGTTTACAGCCTACTGAAAGGCATGTCATTTTGGCAGTGGTGTCTTTGATATGAAAATGTGCAAATGTGACAATCATTTTCCCTCCAGAAGATCCAGGGCAAAATGAATACCTGAAATGGCTACACAGTTAACACTGGGATTGAATAACATGAATTTGGCAGGGAAACTTTCAAAAGCCTGATGAGGTGTACTTGTGCTCAATAAGTCTTGCATTGTAAAAGTCAAATTGCCTTCCCAGAAGGGGCTGAAAAGCACTACAGACTTTCATAGCAAAAATTCTCTAGTAACTCTGCTTACAGCAGAATAGATATTAATTTCTTAACTAGAACAACCCAAACTCTTCTACTTCACAGAGTCAGCAAGACTTTCTCCACTGCATTAAAACATTTGACTTTTCAGCAGTCTTCTCTATTTCACTTCCAAGCTGGATGAAAACAAGATTGATCTGTGAAACCAAGTGGAGGAAAAAAAAAGCAACAAAAACACACCCCTCCCAGAAAACAAATCAACTAAACCAACCAACCCACTTCACAGAGTGGAATAGAATACAAACCTCTCCAGAACCAAGGGATGACAATCAAAGGGAGAAGTGTTTCATTGCATATAATAAAATGTGTGTTGGGTCACAGAAATGATTAAAAGACCCTGCTTAAAGTCTCCTCCCCTTTCATGCTGGAGGATTAGTGATTGTAACACCTTCCAACTGCTGCTGACATCTCTGCAGTTACCCTCCCAAGCAATGAGCCATAACCATCCCTTAACTTGGTATTTACTGACATTTACTCAGCCCCTTTATCACAACATTAGAAAATAAAAATACTGATTTGTAATGGAGATTTCAAAAAGGGGTGGGGATGGATAATAGCAGTAAAAAAACGAATCTAATAGGCTCATAGGCAGTCACAGAAATTTGCTGATAAGGACAAAAAAAAATTTATCAAAGAGTTAAATGACACAATACACAGAATTACCTGAACAGACACCACAGATACAGAAAGTTAAGAAAAGAGGAAGAAAGTTCTTCTGGGAAGTCAAAGGTAAGAGTTACCCTTCAGCTAATTAACTTCAAGAAACGTCTTCCTACTAAGAGGTTTGAAATTTTGCAGAAAGCCAATGTTATCCTAACCTCTTAATTATCATGGGACTATTCACATGTGGCTTTTCATGTGACTGTACCCTTTGTATATTGTGAGTGGATGGTATTTCACTTCCATGAATTCCTGTGTCATTTTAGCATCAATCTATACTTCTTGTAAGTCCTGTTGCACATACATCCATCTGCATCAATGTATTAACTGTAACAGAAATCCTGAATGTGAGCATGTGTAGAGTACCTACTTAAACTATCCAAGACCCTCCATTTCAGCTCACAACAGGCATGTGAGATTCATCATATAGAAACATACATTAACTCAACCAAGTTCAGAAGTGCTCTGAGCTTTTAACCTCTTCTACCTTGGTAACTTACATATATACAAAGCCAACTTTAATTCCTTCAGTATTTATCTTTTTGGTCAGATTATGTATCTTGCCAGCTACTGACAATGGCAACTTGAAGCAGGTATGAAAGTTGAGCAATGTTCCAAAGTCATGTTTCCACTGATAGGAAGAGTTCTTATTTTTGGGGGGTTTCCCTTTTTTTGTTTTTTTTTTTTTTTTGTTTTGGTTTTGTTTTTGGTTTTTTTTTTTTTTTTTTTTTGTGTTTTTTTTTTTTTTGGTGTTTTTTTTTTTTTTTTTTTTTTGGTTGTTGTTGTTGGTTTTGGTTTTTTTGGGGTTTTTTTTTTTTTTGTTTTTTTTGTGTTTTTTTTTTTTTTGGTGTTTTTTTTTTTTTTTTTTTTTTGGTTTTTTTTTTTTTTTTTGGTTGGTTGGTTGGTTGGCTTTTTTGGGGGGGTGGTGGGAGGGAATCATAAATAAATAATATATAGAAACACTTTAAAGAGAATATTACACGCTCTAAGACTGCCTTTGAATCTGTTGCCTTGCACATTCATAAAGTATAGTGTATCTGTTGGTTTAGTTGTTCAAATCTATTAAATCATGTTCAGTGCAAGTCCTTTGGATTGTATCCAAAATTCACTACATTCGTAAGACTTTGATAAAGCACTCACAGTTTGCCAGGTTTATCTAGGTACATAATTTGTGCATACATCCAACAGCTTGAACTGCAGCTGTTGACACCTACCCCCAGAGTTTCAGTCTCTTCAAATATTCATTAACTACATTAAAATATACATTTGTCTCTGAAAGCTGCATAAAAGAGAAATCTAGCATTAGATCTGATGAAAAGTTCTGATACTTATATGGAGAAAACATTTTATTAAAACAAAAATGGCAAGTTACCCCACCTAACCCTGCAGGTACCTTTCTTTTTTCTTTTAAATGCTTTGAGAACTTTCAGGTTCTCCTTCTGGGTGTGCCCAGAACTACTGCAGTCCGAGAAAGCTCAGTGCCTGTCTTCCATGTAGGCTTGATCAAGATCCAGTTTTCATTTCTTTGCCTAGAACCTCACACACAGGGAGTCCAGTAAGTGTGTTCCACAAACAACAACATCCCCCAAGCCGTGCCCAAGCCTCTTGTACACAGCCGTACCCGACTGCGCTCCAGGCGCAGCCCCTGGAGCCGCGGCTCCGGCTCGGGACTCTCTGAGTCACCCAAGGCCGGGCAGGGAGGGAGGGATCGTGGCACACCCGGGCACACCCGGGGCACACCTGGGGCACACCCGGGCACTCCCGGGGCACACCTGGGGCACTCCCGGAGCACACCTGGGGCACACCCGGGGCACACCCGGGGCACACCCGGGGCACTCCCGGGCACTCCCGGAGCACACCTGGGGCACACCCGGGGCACACCCGGGGCACACCCGGAGCACACCCGGGGCACTCCCGGAGCACACCCGGGGAACACCCGGGGCACACCCGGGGAACACCCGGGCACTCCCGGAGCACACCCGGGGAACACCCGGGGCACACCCGGGCACTCCCGGAGCACACCCGCGGCACACCTGGGGCACACCCGGAGCACACCTGGGGCACACCTGGAGCACACCCGGGGCACACCCGGGGCACACCCGGAGCACTCCCGGGCCACTCTCGGTGCCTCCTCCGCGGGGCCGCTGTCGAGAGCCTGGGCTGCTGCACAGGGACACCCTGGGGCACTCTGGAATACTGGTCCCGTTTCTAGAGCTTTAATTCAGCAAATGTTTCACTTCTCAGCAAACAAGGTCTGCTCATTTATCTGGATTTCAGTGGAAGAACTGTGTAACCGATTATTTGGCATCCAACCCTATAATATTGAATTGTTCTCTGAAAAATCTAGGAGGCAAAGGTGGCAGAATCTAACAGAGACCATACACACTATTTCTCAAAATATCCATTCATAACATGCAAATTTTGGCTTTTAAAAATATTGTTATGCTGGAGGGTGCCACAATTCAAACAATTTGCTTCCTTGAAGAATATATAATTTAAGATCAAACAAGGGTTGTGACATTAACCTTGTAAGTAAAGGGGAGAAGCAGGAAAGTGCTTGCTTATAGGCCATGAGCTACAGTCATATTTGAGTAGTAGTATTTGTTTCTTTTAATTTTTCTTAATCTTTGTTCACAACACTGATTATATATTTGCTGAATGTGCACTAGTAATAAAAATATCATAAAAGTGAAAAGATTGCAATAATGAGCCTGGTCTAAAATTTACTAAGAGACTAAAGACTTCTTAAACTCAACTGGTTTAAATATGAATTTAAGACCATAGGTCTGATAATCAATTAAAGTATATTGTTGTGGTATAAAATATGACATATAGTTAGTTAATTGACACCCAGTTCAATTGCAAAAGAAAACACACTGGAATAGCAGTGTTAAAAACTGAATTAGTTGTTCTTGTTTACCTCTTTGAAATAATAACCTAGAGTAATGATACCGTCTCAAGATTCAGGCTGCACTAAAATTGCCATTGTTAGTCTGATTTTATCCCATTTTTTACCTTTTGAAAGTGTTAGATAATTCTCACAAAAGCTTGCTGCATGTAAAGTTCTCATGTGCAGTTTCCAGGCAACAGACAATTATGTAAAACATAAAATGAATCACAAAATTGAGATCATATCACTCTCCAAATTGACAAAGAGATTTTTGGGATGCAACTGTGTGGAAACAATTGCAAACCTATCTTAAGTTCATTTCAAGATTTCAAAGTGGTAGGGTGTGCAATTTTGTCCACATCCCTGGAATTAGTTTTAAAACTGTGCTTAGCAACCATATGGTGGTTGGCTTTTTACCTTTCCTTCTCTGTCTAAACGGTACTGCAAGACTCTTGATACCAGCTTGTCACCATCCGCTGGTGTAAGGAATTTCAGCTCTTGTCATAGCTGTTCTGGATAACTAGTACAGAACAAACTGAAAACACTTATATAAGACAAGTGTGCAGAGACTGAGCAGTTCTGCTCCCATATGAAAGACCTTACTCAATGTTCAACTGGTATATCCATTTCTGCTATGTAAATGTGGCTGAATATCCCCTCTGCCCACAGACCCACTAACACTCATTGCACACACAAACATTAAGAGTTCCCTGTTCCACACTTAACCACCCCAGAGAACTGAAAGGTTCTAGCAATTTCAGCATTTGAAAACCATGAAAGGTGCTACTTATCACAGCTCTACATATTAGAAATCATTACCTCTTCTGACAAAACACATTCCATGTATTTTAATAAATTTTCCTTCCCTTGTAAAGAACTTCTTTGATACAATCTGAATCATCTAAACCAAGGGTGTAGAAGGGGCTGAACATGTAAGAGGAAGGGGGTAATTACATGTTAAAAATCCTTTTCATGAAACAACCTTCCTTAACCATTCCATAATCCTGATCAACATTTGTCTGATTACTGATGTAGAAAGATATGGAAAAAAGTAACACTGAACAGCCTAAAAGGTCAGGTAGAAGTACTTGAAATCTCTATAAGCATTGATATAAAATAGGTGAATCTCTCATTGTTATGACAAGCAAGAGAAACAAATCTGTGTGAACGCTGCTATGATTGAATATTGACAGTCTTGCCTACAAAAGAAGCAGTAACAGCACAAATTTATTTTCAACAAGTTCCTGTTCTAAATACTTTTCTACCAAGTGTAAGTAGGTGGAGTGGTGCTTTAGATTTGGTTCATGTACTGTTTTGAAACCCACTCCATTTTGTGGAAACTCAAGTAAAACTGTCTGCCTTGACTTGTAGGTAGAACACCCTGGATGGAAATAACTGAGAGAAGGATTATAAAGGAAATGTCAGTCTGCAAATTTGTTTATTTAGTAGCAGTCTTAATGATACCAATATTGCAAGGCATATAACTGCATTTCAGAACAACTAGGAATAACAGAAATTTCTTAGAGCCTGTTAGCCATACTAATTTCTTTACCCGTAAATATGTCAAAGAAGATTAACTTTTCTTATGCTCTTTTCAGGACTTGGTTAATGAAGGCCATTTTCAGAATTGAAGAAAGGTTGAAAGTTAGAAGCTTTTCCTAGTCTGTCTTCAAAACACAGGCTCCCAACAGCATTTAGCTGGTGGTTCTGAGAACCTACTGTCTTTTTGTATGAAAACCAAGGACCCACCAGCCTCACTCACAGTTGTAACACACCCTGTTTAAAGAGGTCATAGAAAACAAATATTTCAGCAAAGCTAATTGAAGGCACATGTACAAGGAAAGTAAAGCACAACATATTTCAGGATTATAATCAGCAATTTCTTAGTAATGCAGCTGGGACACATCCCTCTCATTATGTAAAAATCACGTACATTACATAATTATTGTGAAATTAGAAGATACCTTCCTTTTGCAAAAAGGAAACATGATTTTCACCCATCGGTTTAATAAGAATGTCTGTCTGGCAGACACAAGTCTTTCTTTTTTTTCACATTTTTAAACTGCTTCCCATGAGAATGGTGTTCAAGAAACATTTTAAATGCCTAAGCATCAATATCCTCCATGTAGTAAAAGAAAGGATAAAATATAGGAAGCTGTGCCTCAGAGAATAAATTTTAAAGTATTAGGCATTAGTATTAGTTAGTATTAGTATTTTCTCAGTATTAGGCAACATTCAACATCATTTATAGGTGAAGAACAAGTGCTCCTGTTGCTAATGTACCCTCTGAAAGAAATTTTTCATTTACTGGTAAATAGATGTGTGTGTCATTAGGCTACCACAATTAACTCTCTGCATTGCTCCAACACAAATAAAAAAACTGATGTAAACCACCCTTTCAATAAATTAGAGCTGATTCACAACAACAGGATAGTAAAAGGAATCAGCAATTCCTCTGTGAACTCATAGAAGTATTTCTAATATAAAAATCCTGAACTTCATAGCTGTGATTTCCTAAGGAAGAAATTAAGCAGTAGAGGAAGACTTAAATATATCACAGTCCTCATAATTTTCTTTTTTTTTTTAATTTAAAAAAATTGTCCCCATCAAGCTATTACCTGAACACATACAATCTCAAAATATTAACTTTTACAAAGTTCCTTCTGTTCTTTTGGCATGATTTCTAAAGTGTTATGGTACCAGTGTCAGAACAAAACATTGAGGACAGTATAAGATGTGGACCTGTAATCTTCACTTGCTTATTCTGAAATAAAATATTTTATTTGGAGTATCAGTGGGAGCCATCTCTCTGCATAAGTAATACCTCCAAGTAACAATGCTTCCAGGAATTATCCACAGCAGACAAGAACAGAAGTGTTTCAGTACAGAGACATTGCAAAAGTCAAACCAAACCATTTTTAAACTTGTTAGCCAACGTCTAATGGCTAAGCTAAGCCTTCTTAGTCCTTGGAGGAGATCACTGTGCATCTTCCAGTTACCAGAGAAAACACAGTCTTGTCAAGAATGACTAGGTATTTATCTTCTGGGTAGCTATTCATACCCACTAGTATCAGACATATCTAATTTTCTAAAGTTAAACTCTATGCAGAGGAACAGTTACTAACTGGAACATGTACCTATAAATACAACACAGGCATCCTATTGAAATTAGCAGAACATCCTTGGGATTCAATTTCAAACTTCAGCTACAGTGACTCCAAGGGCTTCTGTAGCACTATTCTTGATGTACTAAACTCTAAATGGGATAAAAACCATTTCTGGGGAACTTCAGAGATTTCCCTGCCTGTTACGCAGCTCTCTGCCTTGGGTTAGGCATTCTAAAGAAAGGTTGGCATTCCCTCAAGACTGAATGGGTCTTTGACATAGAAGAACAATTAGGGGAAAAAACCCCAAACAAACCCAACCCAAACCTATTTGTTAGTACAGGTAAAAGCAAGGCAATTCTGTGTCAGTTTATTAGTCCATACACTTAGAAATAAAATACATTCATAAATGGATATGCCAGGCCACAACCCAAGTCTCTCTCCCTTGCAGTTTGACAGCAAAGGAACAATGTCTTGGTAGTCCAAGGACTAGCCCCAGTGTTTCAGTGCAGGGCTGCACTGCAGACCACTGGTTCCTGTACTTTCTCTAATGGAGATTAATGTGGGCACACATCCCAGAATAACTCATCAAATCCTTTTCTACACAAGTTTTCAAGGACAAATGTTTTACCATACATTTCAATACCACCAAGACTGGAAGGAAAAACACCACTGATGCACATTGTGTACTAACAAATGTCCAAGAAAAAGTGACCAAGGCTTTCATAATAGACTCCAAACATGATGAAAGTCCTCTTCCCTTCAGTCCTCGTCTGCAGTCAGCAAACTGCTTTATTTCGGCAAAAAGAAGAGACTTTTCTTTTCTATCATGCAGTTCCTACATGATTTGGGCTTCATTTCAATCAGTGACCAGCACTGCTCAGGTAACAGCAGTGTTGCAACTCAGTTGTCCTGAAAAAGGTGAGCAACAGCTTGAAGGTGCTGTCCTGCACTGAGGCATGGAGAGGCAGAGATGCACCATCCTAAACATTCAAACAACACCTTGTCCTCTAGCATTTGGGATAATTTGGGCACTAAACACTTGCAAAATAGTTTCAGTACATGACAGCAACACAAGGCTTCAACTGACCAGAAGCCAGACACAAGGATGTAGAAATTCTCAGGTACCCGTGTGGGAATATATTTTAGGAACCACCAAAAAATAAGTGGCATATGTCCAAAATAACAGTGCTGAGATTATTGTGGCATCCTGGTAATTGCTGAACATGCCTTTGTTCAATAAAGCATAAAAAATCAACTGTTCAGATCAAGGAAATGTCATATACCTCATAGCAAGACTTAGATACTTTATTTTTTAAGAGGAAGTACAGAAAACTGCTATATCATGGACAGAAAAACAATTCACAATATAGCTTACACATCTTCATTGTGCATTTCAGAGTCCAGGCTCCTGAAACATCTCTAAATGAAGGAGTTATGCAAGATTGCCTAAATTACTTTGTTATTAAATAATACTACAAGAATTATGAGATGCTAATTTATTTCTGATTAAAATTCTCTCTGATGTGAGGCTCCCCACATACTGGTACAGAAATGCAACAATGGCATTTGAAGATTTATTGTTTCCTTTTATGTTTCTCAATGATGAATAATAGGTCTAATGAGAGATCTTACAAGAGCACTGTGAAATTAAGTATTTTTTTCAAATTTTGAAATAGAATACCAGGGAAGTTCAACCCAACATGAAACAATAAACTATCAATGGATCTCTGACAGCCAGCTGGAAGAATGGAAGTGAGTTATCTTGTACACTTTTTGCAAATATTTAATTCTGCATGGAAGTAAATACAGAGATAACTCGGAGAACACACTAAAGAACTGTTTCACAGAGGTCTGTTTAGCTTTCATCCACAATAAAATTTAGATGAGGTCTCCAGCACAACAACCTAGACATTCAATATGTTTATCTGCTAGGCTTGATATATATAGAATCTTACAAATAGTTCTGTTCCAAAACTGGACTGGCAACCAGGATAGTACATCAGATGCCAATTGTGCTGCCAAGCCTTTACCACTTAAAGTGGTACATTTGCAGAGGTGCACCTCTTTTCTATGGGAAGAAGATGTTAATGGAGAAAAAAGGAAAAACACTAAGTTACTAGGCTGTAATTACTAGAGATGACAAACAACACTATCATGTCTTTTCAGGAAAGAAAAATTAAGATTCAGCATGATTAGTGACTGCAGAAGAAATGTAAAATCCCTATGTTCAGAAATCCAGAAACAATTTACATTTTCAATTCTACCCTCAAGACTGATGCATCTGAATATAATTTTCGTGAAGTCCTTATTTGGTTCAGGTTCCAGAAATACCCTAATGCTTATATCAATCATATCTCCATGTGATGGACCCTTCAGCCTCCTGTATTTTAAAGCTGAACTGCAAGATCCTTTAAGTGCTGGGCGAGGGAGCTGTTTATTCTTATCCTGTCAGCTTGAAAGGGATTTTAGACATCCTACAAATCTTGTCTTGCTGCTATGCCTCATGGTCTCTGGTGGTCTAGATGACAGTTAGTATTTCAGTCCATTTAATGTAAACTGCATGAACTGTTACACTCCTATAGGAGATACCAGTCCTTGACACAAAAACACAAAGATAATCATACATTCAAGGAATCTTAGGCTATCATTCACTGAGTAGGGCTTTCACCAGCTGTAGATTAAAATCTCCCTATTAGGAAATTCATTGTTTGGAAGATGCCATCCAGTGGCCTGTGAAGAATGAGTTTATGGTTGACAGATAAAAGATCTAACCCTGCAGAATCATCACCAACAGCCCTTGTCACCCTAGCCAGTAGCATTATTCAAAAAACCTAAACAAGTCAGGAAGATGCTTTTTTGACTTCTAGTCATCCTTTCCAGGTCAGGTTCTAGTCATGAGTTTTTCTCAGCGTATACTGCTTCCAACAGAGGTTTGCCTAGAGAGTAGGAGTAAGACATGATTGTAATCTGACTTTGAAAGAACTGAAACTTTGCTACTTGAAAAGTCATTCACCAGAGCTAATGCACACAAGTACCCACTCTCATATCTGCAAAAGTCAGAAGGGTTGAAGAGAAAAAACAGTAAGAAATACCATACTTTCCTATAATTCCTGCATGGGCTTGCAGAGAAAGGTAGATTAAAGAAAACCCCATTTTAACAAAGAGGTGGAAACCATCAGTACAGTTAATCACCACATAGTAAAGAGGTGACTCTATCCTGCCTCCCCATTTAGCCATGCACTACTTTATTCAGAATAAGGTAGCCCAAACATTGCAACTTGCAATACATGCAAAACACTTCCAACACAGTAGTTTGAGCAAAATCATTATACTTAGTTTAGTGAGACCTTGTACCTCACAGCTTAACAACATACCCAGATTAGGAGGATACCAAGAGGGGGGAGTGTGACTATCATGATACAGGCCCACTCACTGACAGCATATCCAGCATTTTGGCTGTATCTACAGTCACATTTCAGATTAAGGTCTTACTTTCTGTCTGTATGTGACAAAATTTTAACACATAAGCATCTTTGCTCACTATCTCTATTAATCAGATGCAGCTTAGAAACTGTACTTCATAGTGGTAGTTTCAGAGTTGGCAGCTGTTGCAAGTCACAATGAAGTCACTTCTCTCTCCTGACCACAATAATAGCCAAATCTAATTCAGTGTATCAAAGTAATCTATCCAGAAATCTCTGCCACCATTATACCAAGTTTCGGGACTTTCACAACCATTCCTGCTCAAGAAAATCTATTCAAGTGGCTGGGACTTGGCCTAAGCAAAGTGAATAATGCCCTTATTGCATCAGGTAAAAAGAAATCAAAGGTCATCTCTTGGCAGTAGAGCCTGAACTTATTTGTGCTTGAGGGCAGGTTATTACAGCACACTGACCCTCACCTGATGTCACTTTGTGCTTCCCATGTGTCTGCACACTGAAAAACAGGGACTAAAAATGTGAATGTGAGACTTCTTGAATCTGCATGACAACAAGAACAGCCTATTACAAAACACTGGCAAAGGAAACCAAGTAACTCTTCCAACACTGTGGACTTCATTTGCTGCTTTGTATAATCTGTATGCCAGAGGAAGGAGAGTGATCTTTAAAAAAACAGTGACCAAATTTCATATGCTGTCTTTTGGGTTTTTGGTTTTTTTTTTTAAATCAGAGTCTATTGCTGTTGCACAAACTGCTTAGAGTCAGACAGTCTTACATAGTGACTTTTAATCTTCTACTTGAGTACTCACTGTTGGAGATAGGTGAAGACTTGCTGAAAGGAACGCAACTCAAATGGAATCACTCTGGGCACTGCTTCACACTGTGTTCCCTGTTTTTACTTATCTGTATGGTCTGAGGAAATAGGCATTTTGCAAAGCCCAGAGATTTGAAAAGCCCTTCTAACATAACTTTAAGAACAGCAGAACAAAAAGCAGAAACAAACCCCACCTTTCTGAATCTTCAAATGCCAGGAAAATACATTTGGGAACAGTTTCTCTCCTCTTCCCATTTCAAAGCAGTAGAAACAATCACAACTAAATCACAAGCACTATGGTTCAAAAGAAATCAGAAAATGACGGTTTCTGTCCAATTTTAACAGTAAGAAAGCAGCAAAGATATTTTAGCCCTTTCATGTCCTCATGATTCAAAACTGCATAAAGATTATGTCTTGTTTAAAATAATTCTTAGTTATTATTATTTAAATTTTGAACATGCTCACAACTATCACTCTGCATTCAGCCACAGTATGATGAATTTGCCAGCAACAAATACAGGCAGAAGAAACAGCTTTATGACAACTGATTAATTACAGCAGCATTGTGAGTGCCTCAGTAATAAATCTGAACCTGATCCTGCAACACTGTAAACATTCCTATGAGAAGAAACAAAAGTACTCCAATTGCCTTAATCTGAGCAATCTCTGAACTGGAGAGGGGCAGTAAGAAAGAAGAAAAGAGACAATCTTTTTGGTGTGCAATATGTATTAATGAGCACAAGCAATGCCTGAAGAAGAAAAGGAGTATAAGAAATTACATTTTTAATGGCTGCTTACCACTACAAAATAATCAAAACTGACATCCTGCTTTAACCCCTGTGTTTCAACAACACGAACAGTATTTCCTGGGCCAACAAAACTAAACAATGCTAACAGTTAATGGTTAACCCACTCTATTCTTTTAAATCCTTATTTATATGCTGGTTTAGTAAAGTGTTTCAATTCCACATAGAGCTCCTGAGAATCTGCAAGGAGGCTTGCCCACTATTCCCCAATCACTTCCCCAGTGAATGCAGCTCCACGGAACAAGAAAATGAGACAGAGCTTTCATTTCTGCCAGATTAAGTAATTGCATCCATTACATACAATTTATCACTCTTTTGGGCAGCTTGTGTCATGGGATGACATTTTATTGTCATTATGCAGGGTGGGATTGGACGGGCTCTTGCTTCTCTTTGCCAATCTGATAAGCAAAAATATTTCTTTTTTTTTTTACTTTCGTAGAAACTACATGTTTTAGATAAAAATAACCAAACAAAAATACAAGTATAATACACAGCCAACTAACGGTTTTATGTTACCATGTCAGGACTACAGCAAGCACCTTTACTGTGGAAAAAAAATCCAGGATATCTGAATATTTTCCAAGTCAACATTTACTCTCAGATTAGTGTCAGTAGTTTTGCTGAATTTGCCATTTACAGATAGGTTTGTCCTTCCATGCACTTCTCTGCAGCTAATCCAAAGGGAGTATCAGGGGAATCCGCCTGAGTCAGGATTACAGATTTTAGTCATACAATACTCAAGTATCCAAGTGATGTTTTTCTCCTGGGGGAATAGTATCCATGCTCACATATATCCAAGTGCTGACCCAGCAAGGCCAAGCACAACAGATGTTTTTCACCAAGAAGCAGGTTTCACGAAGAAGGGCTTTTAAAAAGGGCTTCTTTATCCATCCTTTTCCCAAAACCAGAGCAAAGAAAACACATTCCAACTCGGATATCATGACTCACATAGAAGGGAGCAAGCAGGAAACCACAGTACTTCTATCAGCATTACAGACAGCATCCTCAGGCTCCCAACAAACACTTCACTTTGGGAAGCCTTCTCCTCCTGTTCTCTTATCTCTCCAAGCCATGCAGTCCTAAAGGACAGACCTTGCCCCACCTCTTGGACAAGCCGGGTCCAAGGTGTCACATCAGCCCTGCTTGGTCATCAACAGAGACAAACTGGGAGAGTCTGCTCACTACCAGGTTTCTCTGCTAAACTTCATTTTGATACAAGAAAAGGTCAATACAACCCAGTCAAAGATAAAGAAAGTTCAGAAGTTAAAAGTTCAGAAATTAGAACTTCTGTTGTCACGGCAGTTATCTTTTGGATTTACTAAAAGGGACTATTCTTTTGTTAATGTTAGTATTTTAAGAAGCTTGGGTTTAGGAAAAAAAGCACAAGTAAGCGAAGTTAAATCAACAAAAATAATATTCAAAAAAGGGTAGTTTTCTGTGTTTCTCTCTACACTTAATCACATAATACACTTAATCACATATATCTAACTCATGAGTTTATCGCAGTCTTTTAGGAAGGGGAATAAAGGATCACAGTTACAAACAAGTGGCTCCTCTGCAAAGGGATGAATTTTATCTACCAAGTCCTGTAAGTTAAATATTTTTTTGGTATCCAGAGAGTCTTCCAAAGGCTCTAGTTCCTGGAACCAACTATACAACAAGTATAACTTGTTAAGTGAAAGAACAAGTTACTAACTCTTGTACTGTCAATGAAAGCATTGGAAACTCATGGCTGAAACCAGTGGTCTTGCTTTCCAAGGACAAGAGCACATCACAAAGGAGTGGCCTGATCCGAAAGACACTGAAGTTGCTGATAACCTTTTCTTGACTTTACTGGCTCTTAGACCAGAGCTTTAAATAAAAGAGATAGTGGCTCTTGCATTTACTGAGAAAAAAAATCTACAGAACTGACGGAAAAAGTAAATTTTTAAAAATATTTCTTTCCATATAAGGAGCCTAGAATCTTCCTGTGAAGGGAAATTCCAAAACCAGGACCAAAATAAATACTGAAGTGGGATGCCAAGTAGTAGCAGCAGCACAGGACTGATGTGAAATAGCCAACAGGCAAGACCTTAAGCTGTGATTTAGAGAAACACAGTAATAAACTTTTGAAGCACATACTATATAATTTGGGTTCATTCACATACAACAAATATTTTTATTCAAATGACTTTTTTTTTTTTTTAGCATCTTTGCATGCAAACTATCTTCAGGAAATTTAACAGTTGACCAACATCCTGTAATTATCATACCTAGTTCAGAGATAAAGGAGCAAGTTCAGAGATAAAGCAAGATGCCAAGGGCCTCGCTGAGCAGCACAGAGCAGCCAATGGGAGTGATGAAAGCAGAAGCCCACATTCCAGGAACTCACACATCCATCACCTCAGCAGCCAACCAGGCTACTTGCCCTCACAAGGATCTGACTGAGATCTTACCTGCATTTCTAGTGCAAGGACAGCTTCTGTGGAGAAGGCCCACATTTAATACTTGGTACCACCATTTAAAAAATATGTAACAGATGTCTGTACATGGTGCTGACAAGTGCTGACTGTTTAACAGCAACCAAAATTATGAACGCTGACCCATCTCTGGGAATACCATAACCCTGCAGGGGTTACACAAATTTGATGCGTGACATGACACTCAAGTCTCCAGGAGAAAAGTGGGTGGGACAGAACATTCCAGGAGGAGAAAACTGAGTTGGTTTAAATTACAGAATTTGAATCTGCTATTGTCATTAACACAAAGAACAAAAGTTAACAAAAAATAATCAGGCAACACTAAAGTACATGGTCTCAGCTCTGCTTCCTTTATACAGAGTAAGATATGAGGCAAAATCAGGTCCAACAGATCATTCCTGTTAATCAATCTTTTTTTATATATATCTGCTTAACATCTCTCTAATTAATCTTCTAAATGAAGTACTAAATCATGCATTCTTCCTAAAAATCTAATATACATGAACAGAATTATCTAGTGTAAAGTACTAACTATCCTGAACAAAAATGAAGCTATTGCAATGCAAAACACTGTTACTTATCCTCCTAACAATGCTACCATATTCATTGGTCACATATTGAACCACATATATTCATAACTTAATTAGCTTTACAATTACCCAAGTCATAGTCCAAACTGCATTTAGATCAGGTAGAGCTGCTGTCTGAAAACAAAAGAACTAATAACTTAACTGTGTATGTGCCTACTCAAGAGAACAAGACTTGTCACAGAATCTATTCTTCAGCCAGCACTGTCACCACTGGAAGCATTTCACAATTAAAAGCTACAAAATGCTTTCCCTATCAACTTTGTGGTAAATGGGCTATTATCAAGGTCCAAACTCTTTAAGAAGTTGGTTTGACACAGTAAGTTTTCTTTTACTTTTTCCTACTTGCAAAAAATAACAACCTTCCAAACCTGAAGCTTGTTATGATAATACAACACTACAGGGGACACAGCCAAAATTGCTTATGCATGGTTGACTTTGGAACTCCTTGGGTTTTTTAAGTGCTTAACCACCAAACCTTACTTCTCTCATAGAGAATTTAAACCCCACAGAAGTGTCTGCAATGACTGCACTTCACTGTAGATGATAAACCTGATTTTCAAAGTAAAAAAGAAAATCCCAAGTACCACTAAGTATCTGACCAGCACTTCTGTTTTTACTACAACTGCCACTGTGAACAGTGTGAATATCACACATTTGATGTCACATCACAGAGAACTGTGACTGCAGTGTGGAAACCCAGCTTTTCTGCTGTCACCGTCTGTACAGAACCTCACACTGAGGCCAATATGAGTGTTCAAGATAATCCTGCTTTCTTGTTTTGTTTTCAGTCTTCATTTAATGCACATTTCTAACACAGTTACTCAGCTTGTTCTACAGTAAAACCAAAGATTTTGTACTGAGATCATAAAACCTATTACTGCCTGGGAGCAACCTAATTAGTTTTCTACAATTAAATCTGCTGGAGCTCTGAAGGAGCCTGCTGGATGAAATGCAGAAAAACAGAAATCTTGCGCCATACAACACCTCCAAGTGTTTCTGAGAGTTAGTCAGGAATCAAATTGATTCTTCAATTACCATGGAGCTTTTTCAGATTAAAACCGTTATCAGCAAGACCCGGGGTTAGCTCTGCTCCTAGATAAAACCTGATAAGTTATGTTCAGGGCAAAATTATTATAAATAATCAGTATTTCCTAACTATACTCACTTCAAAGGACTCCCTATGACAATCCACACCAGCTGGCCCCATATTTCTAACTTGGCTAAAAATGCTCACTTTGCAGCACTTTTTTGTTGAAAGGCAGTCTCTCCTCCTAGTCTACTTAATTCCATTCTCCCACTAAATTCTCTGGAAATGGAGTTCTCTGGTGATGGAAAAGAAAGCATCAAGAATTACAGGTGTCTAATGAATTTCAGCAGTATCCAGTTTCATTTTAAACCCCTGATGATACTGAATAGGTGAAAATCACATCAACCAGTAGATTACTACTAAGTTTGCACCAGAAAGAAGTCCAAGTTGGCAAACTACAGCTTGGTAGATCAACTTCCTAAGAGTACATTGGCAGTCCCACTAACAGCAATAAACAGACAGATTTGGGCTATTTTCAGTTACTGCTCTTGCCACAGAAGACAAGAAAAACATGCACAGCAGACTGACACAATATTAAGAGCTCATCAGGCAACTATTTAATCCATAACCTTATACCCTTGTATTAAACGACTAACCACTAGTGCCTTAGACAGTGGTTTCTCATTTAAAAAATAATTCACACTGATTTATCAACAGGTGACACATCAAGTTACAAATACATCTATTACTTTTGATGGCTATTCAGATATCGATGCACCAAATTATCTGTCATTTCTTCTAGCAGACATCATCATGTCCTTATATAACCCTGTTGTATTGAAATATTGCATATAGCTCAGTTTTGCTGATCCCTCGATTTAAAAAATATATAAAACAATGAAAAAACACCCAAAAGAGAAATTACAGTGGCAAGAGATGAAGAATAAAGGTGACTAAAAAGCTAAGAATTCTTTAACCTGAAATAAAGAATAGCTGAGGTAGACAGATAATGAAAGAACACAGCTCTGAAATAGCACAGAGATAGTCAGCAAAAACCAAGCATAATTCATTTTATAAGGTACATACAGTATCAGGCACAGAAATTAAAAGAAGCAAAAGGAAGTCGTTTTTCCACACAACATAGTAACCTGTGGAACACACTGCTGTCAGCCTCTCTAAACTGTTCATGTATCTGGAAAAAAAATAATTTGGATGAATTAATGTCAAGTGTGTCAAGAGCTATAAAACACACAGGTGAGGACACACTGACAGTTGCAAAAATGTAAAGCCACAGCTGGAGAAGAAAAGGTATTTCAAGATTCTCCTCTACAGCACATATCCTCTAGCCTGACAACTGAGCACAAACAGCTCAAGTGTTGGTAGAATTAAGGGAGGGATGGTAACAAAGCCAGGGGCAGGAAAGCGTGAAGAGAAACACCGAACGCCAAACACGGTTCGTGCTTTACACGCTGTGCTTAGTTAGACCAAAAGATCTGGCCCGAAGCAAGAACAATTGCAACACGCATTTTCCCCGAGGCGAGCTATCCGCTTCTTTCCCTCTCCCGTAGAAACTGCTGGATTCGGCTCAGCCTACGTGCAGCCACGGCTTGTGGTGGGACACTGAGGCAAAACGAAGCAGCTCCTTACACTGCCTCTGGATGCAGCTCCTGGAAACCAAGCGTGCGAGGAGAGCAGCTTTGAAATGGCTACTTACACAGCCAAAACACGCGGCACAAGAATCCCGCGGAGCAGAGCGGAGCCGAAGGCGCTCCTGCAGCCGGGGCAGAGCGAGAGC
>VZTT01021005.1:46535-62456 GCA_013400855.1 Buphagus erythrorhynchus
CGGCTGCTGCCACCTGCCGGCCGCCCCGCGCCCGCCCGCTGCCTCCCTCCTTCCCTCCCTCCCTCCTTCCCCCGGCGGGCCGGCGCTCCGGCGGCGATGTCCCGCGGGGAAGCCTGCGAGGCGGAGGCGCAGGGGCACCGCACCGTGCAGGGGCATCGCCGCCGGTGCGCAGACGTGCGGGGGGAAAGGCGGCGTACGGCACGGGGTGCAAGGAACCCGCCGGGAGATCCCCCCGCGGGTCCCCCGGTGCCCGGGAGCGCAGGTGCCCACCCGTGTGTAGCCCCGCGCGGTGGGAGCGGCGCTCGCAGGCTGTCAGGGAGCGGAGCGCTGCCCCGGGCTGGCGGCGCACCCTCCTCTGCAGGAGCGGCTGGGCAGGTGCGGCTGCCGCGGCTTCGCCAACGCAGCCGTTCTGCGCGGCCGGAGCCGGGTAATGGGTACATTGTACTCCAGCCGCTTGCAGTGCTTCCAGCCCTTCGCTCTTTGAGGCGAGGGCACTAAGGCACCCCATACTGCTGCCCTCGGGCGCTACAAGAAAACGCGAGAGACAACTGTCATCTCCCTACTCACTGGCTGGGTGAAAGACCATCTGCTTCCAGAAAAAATACTGACATCTAGAAAATAATACGTGTTCCTGACAGTGTTTGCTTAAATGTCTGAGATCTGAAACCGAGCCAGTAACAGTGATACACTGGCACTGTGAAAAGCACAACACCGATAAGCAACTATGAGGAGGATCTTCTCTTGGTAACTTTTGAGTTACCATCCGAGGAAAAAGTCTGGAATTGTGTCTTTGTTCCTGCTTTATATTAACTGGACCTAAGATCCCTAAGGGCATTTTCACTTAAAAGAGCAATAAAGTGTCCAGCATGAGCTCTAAACCTTAGAACCAGATAGTCACTGGCAACAGTTCATTGCAACACTTAGTTTTATGCTTTAAAAAACCCCACAAAATTATTATTATTATTATGCTGGAACTGGCCCAGCCAGGTGAATGTATTTATTTTAAAGCACAGCAAAACAGGTTGTTTTTTCTTGCCAACATTTTGGGCTTCATTACACATGAACCCAGACAAAAAGAGTAGAAGATGATGTGTTGACTGTGCTATTCATTGCACAAAAACAACCTTCTCCATTCCCAAGTTCACGTATAGATACATGAACTTATAGATACAAGCTCTAAGCAAAAGATCTGCTGCAAAAAACCCACTTTTTTTTCCCTGTGTGTTCGCCAGGCAATTGCCACAGCACAGTACTCTCAAGCAGTTTCAGATGACTTGTAGGCATCATGGCAGATCTTGGTTGCAAAAAAACAGCTGTACACAGCTGTATGGTAACAATTTCTCACATGCAAATAAAAGCTGCATTATAACACTAAGAGAAGAGTAGCTATGCTACCTCCAAGAGGTCTCATTTGTAGGAAGAAAGTGGGTTTGGAAACAACAGGTTTAATCTAGAAAGAATTCTGCCAGTCCCTTCTGAGTTATGAGGTGGTTTGTTATCAGGTAGAACTTTACCTCTGCTTCAGAACCTAGACTGAAACCTATTTGGCAGTGGTAGACAATCTCAGGAAGCAAATGCTGTGCTGCTCTGTCTATGATCTAATGAAGTATATAAATAAGTGACTAATTGCTAAGCTAGGTAGCATGTGAGCAAGACTAGCTCTGGCACGTTACAGTATTTTAGTTCTAATCTCTGCTCAGAGTACACATTCTACTTCACCTACTCTGCCAATTGCATGACTACTGTTTGCTTCAGGGAGAGACACAACTGCAGCCAGATGGACTAGAGGCAGGAGTTCTTTTCAAGAGCAAAGACCTAAGTACTAAGGTATTAATTAATTAATAACTGTACTTAGTTTACATGATGGGAATGCTCTGCATGAGAGAGTTCCTAACTCCTGATATTGGAGAAAGATTACTTAACCTGTGCCAGTGTGAAAATTAGCTAGCAAATTTTATCAGCCCTCGGGGAGGAAGACTTGTCTGAAATTAAGGGCAGCTGAACAGCATTAGCCTCCACTCTGGAGGTGCCAAAGGCTGCTCAGCTGGGCACAGCCAGCATCAGAAGAATACATTAAAGCAGAGACCACAAGGAGACCTTTTGAAAAGCCAAGGAACATACACTTACCACTGTTTTACCTCCCTGTTTCTTTTGCTGCCTTTACTTTAATTTCCCTAACTTCCCTCTTGCTTGCTATTTGAGTTTTGGAGTGATTGCTCCCTCCCAAGAGCTAATGCAGAGTCCTGTCTGCCATCCCTGCGTCTCCTCCTCCCCTTGCTGCTGCTGAACTGCTCAGAACATGGTGCATCGTGTTTTCCCAGCAGCTCAGGAGGAAGTTGTCCTGCTGCTGAGGGGGCGAGGAGCAATCCTTCCTATACCTTATCTGTGCAGCAGACAGCTGACACTCAATTTGTTCTGAACAACTGCAGAGTTACGAGCCCCCTCATTGTACTGCAATGTTATCTGAGATCTTTCGTGGTCTCACTTAACAAATGTGGCTATCTGATGAAAACCACCCAGGTTTAACTCAGGTTATTTGTTGCTTTCTTCTAAGAAATGGACATCGAGGGGAACGTAAAATGGCATAATTCTTTTAAATAGAGAGCAAAACATGTATGTTTGAAAGAAAGCAGCATTCACTAGGAGATTAAATGTAATTCACAAAATGTGAATTAAACGTAAGTCACAAAGGAAATTATGTTTAAAGCTTTAATTTGCTAGCAAAAGATGCTGCAGAAAATACTGCTTTTGAGGGAGGTATGAACTCATCAAGCAAAGAAAGATCTGAGTGTAGAACAGTAATCATAGAATCATTAAGGTTGGAAAAGTACCTCTAAGATCACTGACTCCCAACTGTAAACCCACCAGTGCCAAGCCCACCACTGAACCATTCATCAGAGTGCCACATCTACAAACCACATGAATTAACCTAACCCACTCGATCATCTCTTCACACATGGTGATTCAGTCACAGCTCGTCTCCTCGAGTGAGGGCACGGATAGCCACCAGCACCGCTCACCCAGCAAGTCGCAAAGATTCCCCTTTGAGATGCAAGGGGTACTGGAGTATTTTCACTTCCAAAGCTGAAAGACTTCTCTGCCCATGAGCTAGTTCTTTGGCCAGCTGCCTCAGTGAAAGAGGAAGAATCTATTTCAATTAGTTTCATTAAAATTCTTTGTGTTACAGCAGCTTGGGAACAAGACATTAGTGCTACTTCAAAAATTCAGACAAGAGTACAGCATAAAATGATAAGAGTGACAACAGATGAGAGAGTAGAAGAGCACTGTAGGACTAAACTGCTGCTTGATGGTCACAAAGAACCATTTCACACTAACATTCAGTGGGAATGAAAGTGTGTGAAAATCCCCAGTGGGATAAGGAAAGAGAGAATCTGAGAAAGAAGATTAGATTGTGGTAGGGTAGGAAGTTAGAATTTCCCTCCCTTGAATTGTTTCAGCCACTTATTATTTGTTTCAATACTTCTCTGTGAGCCACTAATTGTCACAGTGGGATCTTTCTGCTTCATTTCCTTCCCTTTATGAGAGCAGGCATCAACACTGCAAAGAGTTAGAAATCTGCAGCCTAGTATACAGAAGACAATGTCCAATTTGCAACATGTCCAGCATAGGTCAGTGGCACGGTTAAGCCTTGGAAAGTGCCTTTCATACAAGCATTAAAGATCTTTGGGAAAAAATATCACTATTGCAAAATCCAAAAACAAACAGAAAAAAAAGAAAGATGGTAGATTTACAAGTTTTCTCTTCACCCCTTGGTCTGTTACTTTTTAAGCAGGAGTACTTAGTAGAAAGTGTACATGTCACCAAAGGAAAATAATAGTAGCTAACTCAGTTGCAACTTAGGTATCCTGAGCAGCAGGAGTGTTTTGTAGCTTACACTCAAACTGTGTCCAGAAAAGCTTGGTTTATGTCCTCATCCATGCCTTTCCCCAGTGCTAGACCAACAGTTCCTGTCAGATCCTTGCCTGAGAACAGCAGAGATGCATAAAAGTTCTTGAATTAATAAGTCATATTAGAGAAATGGGAGAACATGCCTGTTTTAATCTTACTCTACTTTGCATGTGAGGGGAAGTTCCAGGAATGGCAGTTCCTTGGGACCTGCAGCTGCTCTGGTCTCTGGTACCACTGCCTCCTTCTTAAGGAAAACTTCACAACAGCACAGCAGGACAAGTTGACTTTCTAGCCAAAAAGGACCCCCTCCCTCCTCCATACCAAGTATTTCTCTTTGGTCACACTGAAGGACTCCTCTGCGTTCCAGATAAGCACCAGCCAGGTCATTTACAACTATACAGACCACATCCTTTGCTCAGTCATTGTCTTTATGTGGACATATTCTTTACTTTTTTCCATTGCCTTTTGCTAATCACCATCTCTAGTCCTTTAGAGCTAGTATTACGAAACATATGTCAAATAACCTGTCTACACATGTTTCCTGCTTAAGCCTTCCCTTTAAAACACATTCACAGCAGACAATATGAGTGAAAGAGAAGAAGATTACACAGATTTAGGTGAAGCAAAAATAGACATTTACGAAAACATGAGGGTCATTTAACCAAGTGATCTTTTTAGCTTGTTTCTTATCTTTACTATCTAATAGCAAGACTGGAGACCTACAGCACACACATCATGTGCTGTTTTACATTTATTTTCCTTTGGTGTTTCTCAGCTGTATAATTTAAACCTTCTTTCTTTTACTATATCTGTAACTACAACACATTCTAATATTTACAAATGGAGAGTGACTTGGCACGATATTGGGTGCAGTCTGTCTGTCATCAGAGAAGCATTCTTCAAATGGACCTGCCCACTGCAAGAGCCGGGAGTTCTGAACTGTTTGTTTAAAACCTAACTTCTTCTGAAAATAGCCATGCACAGCTGTAGGTCTATTAAAAACTGTTAAACAATTGGAGATTTAGACCAAAACATTGGTTAGAACCCTTTAAGGGAACAGCTAGATATGCCATGATAAGTGGGGGCAAAGGGTGCCCAAGGTATTCAGAAACAAGCAGCCAAAAAGCAAGGCTAGGCAGCAGGCCTTAATCCTGCCATGGAAAAGAGGTAGCAACCTAACTCTTGGAACTTAGAAATAATCACGGATTTCAGTATTTTTCATGGGTTAGAAGTGCAGATGCTCAGTCACCAACAAACTTTGCCTAAGATATCTTTATTTCCTCTGGATGCAAAGGGATAATTACAAAGACCTATGATTAAGATTGTGAACATCCTGGCTGACTGAGTATTCTAGCTGAAAAGCATCTCTGAGACGAAGAATAGGATATGCTGAAGAGTAGCTACAAACACCCAGCTCCCTCAAGATGCTCCTACATCAGGGATTTATTGACAGGAAAGCATTAGTACCAGTTCTTGCAGTGCAAACACATACTGCTGCCTGCTGCCATGGGCAGATGTGGCCAAAAGCTCCCAGTAAGAAGCTCAAAGCCAGGACAATCACCTCCATTCAGCACCACAAAGATGGGGGGGGAAGAACCCACATGCTGCATTCCTTGCTCCACATCTCCTCTCTCATCACAAATCTGTGCGTTTGCCCCCGTGCTGGAGCTCTGCAAATGAGCCTTCTAAGCAGTGTGAGAATAACAGGATGATACTGAGGAAATTATTCTTGAGCATGAGCTTTGACCTTTCTGGGCAGTGAATATGAACCACATGGGCTGGACAAGTCCCTGGCACATTAGCTGCCTTTGTGAAGTTATTTGCTGATTCAGAGGTGTGAAACTCTAAAAAACTGTGGAAGCAATGGCACTGCTTGTGGTACTGAAACAGCATGGATTCCTCCTGGGCTGTTATGATTTCATAAATATTGACTTTGGATAAACCTTCTAACAATATTCTGGTTGAGATTTTAAATTTTTTTTCTTTTTCCTCCCAAGTGGGTTCCCAGACCTAATTTACTTAAGGCAACATACATGACACAAGAATAAGTCCTTTGAATAGTGATGCAATTGCTTGGTCATAAAATGAAAAAAATCTGGATTTTGATCGATAGCTGGAGTTCATGCTGTTTGTTTGATTTACTCTGGATTTTTTTGTCACTTCAATGTTATTCCTGCCAACACATGTCAGAACACCACTGATTATGGGCTGAAATACTGTTTTAAAGGGTTTTTTAAATTTTAGACTATCAGTTTTCCTTCCCCTTCCACAGGAGCAATGCAAATTTAGCGATGAATTCTTTTTCTTCAAGAAATCTCAGCTATATATAGCCTCATGCTATGCTTCTTTTTCTTTTCATCTGCAGCAGTATGAAAATTAAAACAACATAATTTATTTCCATGAAATCTTTCCTATGCTGTACATTAGAAGTAGGTCTAATATACTTTAGGAAAGTACTATTATTTTTCACTCTGTGGCAGGATTGCAATTGCTTTAGCACACTGCTATACCAGTTGGCAGTCACAACTGTCACTAAATAAGCACCAGCACACATTTCTCCCAGTGTTATACATAGGAAAGCCCTGATCCAGTACAAAAGTGTCAGGATGCTACAGTGAAGATAAGTACATGGAGTAAGTGGTTGTTTCCTTGCTTTGGAGACAAAACTCTTCAGTGTTAAATGTTCCTATGTGTTAGCCTGAATTCGCCCAAGTTTATGTCTTTTATTCTCAACAGAATAGGTTGGGAGAAGAACCAAGAAAATAATGAGGGCAGACTGTAACTACATCTGAGAAGATAGAAGCTTAAATATGATTTAAAGCACTACACCATACTCTCCCTTGGCAGTAGCAGGTAGAGCTTGATAGACTCCAGCAATATTTCCAGGAATGCAAGTCAAGTATTAATATCTAAGTTTTACTCATTATTTCTTGTCCCTTTACTGCAGTATGCAGCACTGCCCCTATATCAGACACACATGCACAGACTGAACTCATACATCTAACTTGGAATAGAGGTTGTTTCCAGACAGTTTTTCTCTTTAACATTACCTTCTTTCCTGATTTACTGATTCTTGGCTGAACTTAAAATTACCTGAAAACCATTGCCCCTGAGAAAATCTTTACTCAAGTACTTGCTGAAAGTGTAACCTGAAGAACAACATCCAGAGATCCAGACTTGGTGCTATGGCTCTGATCAGACACTTGAAAGCAAATCACTGGCAGGAACATTCCCATCAACTTCTTTTCATGCTGTCTGCTGGTAACTTGATGTTAATAGCCTAACATTTGTATCAGCAAGTCAATCAGGGTATTAATTTGAAGCAGAAGAGAGTTGTTTACCAAAAATAAATAAAAGGCCTATGGATTATCTAAGTACTGAGCTATGAGGTTTGCCTTTTTGTACAGTGAACATGCCTAGATGCTTTTCCCCTTATTCATGGAAACAGTTGGACCACAGGCAACCTGTGTGCTGATCTGCAGGCAAATCTTGTGTCAAAACATTGGTCTGTACTGAAAACATTTCCAATGCATGAAGAACAGCATGAAAAAAAAACTATTGTGGTGGCCCCCTCCCCTGTACCCCCTGAAAATTATTAGATCTGCATCATCTTTTACTCTCACTGGAGGGTGTGAGCCCTCAGAGAGTAAAGATTTCCATTCTGCACTGAGAAGAATAAAAGTGCAATTGAACATCATGTACTGACTGAATTTTTAGATTATTAAATAGAGAAAAAGAGAGGACAGTGGAAAATGGATGTATTCAATTTCCCTTTCTTAAAAAAGAAGGGTTCAATTTCCATTTTTAAAAAATAAGGGTTTTTTAGGATGAGGCATATGCACGCAGCATTTCAGGAGGGGTATGTACAAGTTAGCCTTTTACATAAATGGTCATGGCCAAGACTATCCAGCTGCCCTGTAACACACTTCCTACACCATGAAAGGTCATCTTTACAGCTAAATCCCTATGAGCACAATGTGAGCAAGATTTCACCCAGCCTTCAGTAGAAACAAGGAGTCATCCTGGCACAAGAAACCAAGACATATTTTATATAACTCAGGAACAATTCCCTCATCTAATAAGCCTAGCCTAAGGTTTGTTCTTGAAAAGTTTACCAGCAGAGTAACTAGATTTGAATATAATTTCTATGCTAGATATTCACACTATAAATTCAGCAATATATAATCTAACAACTACAAGATGCACAATTCCTAACTGTCTAATATTCAACAGTTTAATTTGGTCTGATTAGCCACAACTGCCAAGGACTTACTGTACAAAACACACTCTTCCTTTTATTTCAGTTTGGACTCTTAAAAAGAATTAAGATGTAGTGATTTTTTTTAATCCTGTCTCTTTATTTATCCCTACTTAGAGTTATATAACAGATAGTCAGTATAGTCTTCTTCCTGCCTTCCTCCAAACACCTGACACAAGTAATAGGTATTTCATAGCAGGAAGAGTCTTTTGCCTGGGATGATCCAGCATTGAGCATTGTAGATCTGCATGAAGAGTCTTGGGTGGCACAGCCCATCCAGCCTTCCTGTGTTTCTCTCCCCAGGCTGTGCAGAGCCAGCTCTCTCCAGGTTGCCCCCTGACCAGGCTCAGCACAAGGATGAGTTTTCAGCAGGAAGCCTGGCCCAGGCAGAGCTGGAATCCCCACAGCCAAAGGCTGAGCTCTGGTGATAATCCTTCCCACCAAGCACTTGTGCTGCAGCTCCTCAGCTGCTTGCTCTCTGCCTGCTCTCTGAAGTAACACACTCTGGCCTCTCAAAAAAGCTGTTGATTCTAAAACTTGAATCAAATTTAACTTATTTGTTACAATGAAATAAAGGGAGGAAAAGGTGGGTAGAGAGAAGAGGGAAGATACTCTAATTTAAAGATTAACATGAGGATAGTACAGTAAACTAGACTTCATATGTTGCCTTTCTTTGTGCATGACGTAAGCAGAGCTCAGTTCACTTCAAGCAGATGGTCCACAGACTCCAAGCACTTAAAATAAAGGACAAGCACAGGCAAGTACAAAAGGATGAAGAGGACCAGTGTTTTTGAAACTTCCTAGGATAGACTTACTCTAATGTATATACATACTGCATAGCAAGACACTCACACTCTTCTTCACTGATCTACTTTCCCATAAAACATAATCTACATAATATCAGCATCTGTCCAGAAGGACAATTAGACATGTAATGGTGTATTATAGATACACACACACACAGAGCCTCAGACTGGGTAATTTATTACATTCTATAAATAAGTAAATAGAAGTACTGTCATGGAAAAGCAACCCAGAGACATTTAAAGAGTGAATGTAATGCTTCTCACTATCTAAATATCTTTAATTCCCAAATTCTTTGAAGTAGGCACTGCTAATTTTTTTTCATGAAAAATATTCCTTTATGCCTTTCAGATGCACAGAGAAGAAGTGTTGAACAGATGTGTTTACAGGCACAAAAGAACAAAAACATAACCTTATAGCTCTGCAGCAATTTTTCTATCTGCAGTGTTTCTGGATATTCACTTTACAACTCCTGTAGTTTATTGCAGTTCTGTGGGGTTAATTAAAATCCTTCTACAAAATCAGATAAACAAGAGCAATGGGGGAGGGAAAGTGTGTATTTTATGTACTGTCTATTCATCTCTGATGAAGCCTGCCCCATGTGTACAATCAAACATCTGGGGAAAGCCTGCACTTTAACCACAGCAATCACTACTCACATTCCAGCTTGACTAGCTGGTTCTTTTCTTGAATTTTGTGTGTATGTATCCTTGCACACATACATGGTTTCACAAATGTAAGAAAAAAGTGAGAATTCACATGGCCTTTTATTAAGGTAAAAGCCCAAAACATCTTCAGGCCTTAAATTGTAAACAGAAAACATCTCAGAAACTTCTACTCTGAGATTCTATGGGAACGAAGAAGTAGCCTTTTAAAGTTATATATAATATTGACGTAAGAGCAATCAATATAATCAAATAAATCCAAGTAGATAACATTTACCCTCTATGTATGTATACAACCTTTCAATACATGAGATTATCTAAACTGGAATTAAATCAATGATGAAACACCACGTGGATTTCAGGCAGCTGGGTCAGACCCTTACACTGCAAGCAAGAAACAGCTTATATTCAACTCTCAAGTGGTCATTTGATGCAGAAAGATGGGCTCGTGACTGTATAAGAGCTCCTATTCCCCAGGCTCAAAAGAGCACGGTTTGTTTCCTAGTTCTGGTATCTCCACCTGTCAAGTCATTCATTTTGGTAACTAAATGTTTCTCCTTCGGATGGAATCTGGAATTTTACTCTTCTCAGATAAGCTCTGAATGAAATTTATTTAGTCACACCAGCAGCCTTGCCTCAGGACATTGAGGGCTCTGAGATAACGTTTTATGCCATTGTCACCACTGAGTTAAGAGAATCATACACCAATAGGGAAGGCACATTTACTTCTGTCTGGAAAAAAAGGATCTGCCCAGTTCTCCATACACTTTTAAGAGACCAATGCAAAGAGCTACAATGAATGCTGCCTATTCTGGTCTTATCTGTCAAGTCTGAGCTGAATCTATGGAACATCACTGTGCTGTGATTAACACAGAAAAGAGTAAAACTTCTGTATTGAAATAACATTGGTGGGCACATCAGCTGTGCAGGTTAAAAGGCAGGCAGTGTGTAAAGGAACAGAAAAGGCTATGGTAGCTCACATAAAAGTAGCTTGTTGCTAAGAGATTATTAGATAATTTACCTGAAGTCAAAATAGATTTTTCATGTCATGCAAATTTTAAAGACTATTTTTGATAAATCATTCTGTGATGAGACGCTGCAATTCCCTTGATGCAGCAGGATACTACCATATTCTAAAATGACACAACAACCAGTATGATTTGTCTCTGCTTAATGCCTGTGCTAACAATCCCTGTTTCTACAAAGCAACAGTTCTCCAGTCCAGTATCTCAGATAATCTCACAGTGGTTGTGGTACTTACATACCTACCAGGCAGGTTGAAGCAAAACAGATCTTTTCCTATGGGCTATCAAAATTGTTACAGGTCATTTGGTCATTACTTTCCATATTTTTATGTAGTTTACTTCCAGGATTTCTTTAGCAATCACTGCATCTTTTGCAGCATTTTGCAGCTCAGATCCAGAGACAACCAACTTCCTAAATTCCATCTTGCACGCTGAAGCATCTGGACATCTTGCCTACCTTATGTCATGTTTGCCTTGAATTCAATATACATCTTTAAAAAATATATACAGTTTCATTTATTTTTCTTCAGTGGCCTTCCTCTTGAAAGTTTAGTTTAATTTTTTCTTGGAATTAGGGATGTCATTTCAACTCAGGAAAGTAGAAAGAAAATACCTCTCTTTATGTTATACAGGCACTGTCTTCATAGTCACAGTCTAAGCACAGTTTGTCAGCACAAGTACTGAGAGCCAAATCATAACCTCCACTTGAAGGTGTGGACTAGATGAAAGAAATAGAAAATGCATTACAATGTCCAGAAATCTGTCAGAGGCTGAGAGAGATTTTAAATCTTAACTAGCACAATGCTCTGCTTTCCATGCTCCCAGGGCATTGTGTCTTTAGGGATTCCAAGTTACAGTGGATGTTGTTGGCTGGAGAGGCAGCAAAGCCAGAGCAGCCTGGCTCTGCACAGCTGAGGGCTCTGACACATCCTTGAGATGATCTGCAGAAGGAACTCTGAGTCAACTACAACAGTTGTTTTTCTACCTGCACAAACTCACAATCCCCCAGTATGTGCAATGAAGAATATGAAGCTGTTCAGCCAGGGCATTTGGGTTTGGATGAGACAATCCTCTGCATACTTGGAGATCTAGAGAATTTCCTGACAGATTATGAAATAATTAGTTGGCCAGAGATCCACTTCTGGGCGCATTCAGTAGGAAGACAAATTTTATTCCCCTGCAATCTCTGACTGGAGCTGGACAGAAAAGCTGGGGGGTTTAATCCCTAGGGCAAAGTTGATAGGCTTGAGGTAATGGATTTTCCACAGAAGTTAAAGTTATGGTGAAAAATTTTAAGTTTCCTGTTTGTTTTTTTTTTCCTATACTTTCCTGCTTTTCTCACTTTTGTCCCACTATTNCTTAAAATTAACACAATCCGTTTAATAGAAGGTAGTGATTATTAAGAAAATATGCAAGTGCAAAGCCAGCCTTTTTCTAATTGCTAAGATAACCCAAATGTAACCAACCCAGAGGAGTATCAAGATTCAAACTGTAAAGTACAATTCATCAAAGTAATGAAATGCAAATAATCAGAGTTTTTAGAATTCCAAGATGACTGTTGGCACAAGGTAGAACCAAGCTCTAAAAGAACTCCTTCAGCAGCAGGCAGAAAAAAACTTACCATAAATTTTTCATAACCAAAAAAATAACAAGGNNNAAAAAAATAACAAGGCCTTTTGAACTTTGCTGACATCAGATAGAAATATCCGGGGGAAAAAAGAAAAAGAAAGAAAAAACCAAACCTAAACAAAACCTAAATACACATGATTTAGAAACATTTCTGCTTGATAGTCACAGTAGAGTGATGTACACCATATGAAGGAGTTTAGTGCTCTTCATCTGCCAAGAGACCTACAGCCTTTGCACTTTTTTCACTATGAAGATACAGGATAACCCAGCAAAGATCATCTGTGGAGCCTTGCACAGAGCAGAGAAAGATTAATGGTCATGTGCAGAAATCTTCCTGAGATATTGCTTAGCTGACTAGAAAAATACCCACGGAACTCAACCTGCTCTAACAGCCCCTGCAGCAGCATATATGTTCTCTATGTAACCTAGAATAGCTTACAAAATACACAGTCTTGACAAATTTACTGGCCTGTACTTTATCAGACAAGATTTGGAATATGTATTACTTAGAAGCTGTGTCATTTCCCAAGGACAGCTTTTCATCCAAGATCTGATGCTGTCTAAAATCTTCTGCCAGCTCAGCTTGAACAACCACTACTCTGCTTGAAATAGAGAAAAAAAAAAATAGAAGTTCCTAGCTGAAAGCTTTCCAGGGTGCCAGCATCATCTGCCAACTCTTGTTTACTAGTCCTCATTATTTACTCCTGTGATGCTTTTCCCTTTTTCACAACCTACTCTCTCACATAAGGGCAAATGCCCAAAGAAAAATGAAATAAACATATACATATACACATATATACATAGACACAGAGCCTATTCCTAATCTTGATATTGCTGCAACCCTTGTAGTTTTGGGAAAAAGGAGACCAGACATATTTTAATCATGAAATGCCGGCTAGATAAATTTGGTCTGATTTGTTGTTTATATGATAAATTGTTCTAACAGTTTCACCTACTATGGCACATGGCCAGTAGTGGCCCAGAGTGGATGTATCACCTCTAGTTTGCTCACACTCCCTCCTCAGTATTTATTCCAACAGTCATTCCTTCACTCTCCCTGTTCTTCCAGGACTGTGGATACTCACTGTCACAGGATCACAAACACGTAAATGTTTGAGGCTTTAATTTTTGTTTCTTTTACAGCATTGTTGTTGATCTTTGTTTTGTTTCAAAAAAAAAAAAAAAACAACAAACTGCTGTTGTCAGTCCATGCATTTCAGCAGGTTTGTTTGTAACTCCCACATATGGCTTGATGCCAGTGCATTGCTTTAGGAGTCAATAACATGCTCATTCCCCCTAAGGAGGGGTCAAAGAAATATTCAGCAATCAAGGGGGAAATAGCATCACTTATCCCCTCCTCACAACTGCCAGGCCAGAGATGTGGAGCTTGTTGTCAGGTCACACGATTCTAATAAGACTTTCAAAACCAAACCTCTGCTCAGCACTGGCCAAGTAAGCATCTGATCCATTTCTCCTGTACTCTGATTTGTTATCAAAGTTATGATGTGTGAAGATAAAGCTGATCAAAAATTAGCATGGACTTTATGTTCCAGCCAGAAGTTATTTCTCAAGCCCTGTAGTAAAAAAATAATGCTAAATATCAGTTGAAGATTATTATATAATAAACTACATTCTGAAATATGACTCAAAAACCTTGATACATATTTTGCAATATTCCTAAAGAAAAATACACTATAGGAGCTTAAGTCATCAGGTCAGCCTCTCAGTACTACTGTAAATTGTGCAGCATTGTGCCCTACTCAGACATATAATAAAAGTCACCAACAGAAAACACTGATGGAGATGGGCCATTCCTCTGCCCACCTGAATTGTTCCTATACTACATATTTGTAGTACATCTTAGCTTTTAAGTCTCAAGGAACAGGAGCAACAGTTTAATTTTGCTAGTAAAACTACCCAACATTTTAGGCTGACTAACTCTTTTCCTTGTCTTCAACAGATATTAAATTCGCTTCCAAATTATTCCCTTTCCTGGAACTGGCCTAGATGCCATTAATCTAAGGAGAGAATTTTGTCACAGCTGGAGTTAGTAAGCATCAGCTATGGACAGCAAAAAGAAGTAACTCCTAAAAGCTCATGTGCAGACATTCTGGCACCTAAATACAAACTAAACTTTCTATACTGTCCTTTCAATCTCACTGTATTTCTTATATTTCATCAAAATAGCTATAATTTTCTTAATCTCTTGATTTGTAGGACTACTTGTGTCTCTGATGTCTTCACTTGTGTCTATGTTATTAAGTTGCCCAATAATTCTACTTCAAAAAATAACCAAACCCACAGAGACTATGAATCCTGTAATCACAGAACCATAGAAAACGCTCATGCCAGGGACTCAAGGGACTTCTCTTCTGTCCCAGCAGGATCACATCTACCTGGTAATTGCCTGTTACAGTTGTACTTAAAAGCCCAAGTGACAGAGATATTACACACTTTCAAAGAAATAGTACATTATCCCTATCTAAGCATTTAGCAAAGCTAAGTAGAATCTACCTTATTGCCATTCAAGCTCTTTATTTATTTTGGTATCAAAACTTGAAGCTACATGCATTCTTTTTTCTACTTTTCGTATTTTTCTAGCTATTAAGGAAGGAAAGTTTGTTCTCTCAGAGCATTTAGCTTTTTGAGAGAGCACTCTCACTACTGGAAGATGAAAGAAGCATATTTAGACCTTCTGGGAGCTCCAAAATACTGGTTTCTTTCCTAGCATATTTGACACAGCTGTTTCTACAGCAAGCATTGTGTAGTGACCAAATAAAAATGACATAATTCATCTTGACCATGCCAGATTTCAGAAGTGAATCACTGGCCCTTTTCCTTCTATGCAATTTAGAAAGTAATATCTTCTAGTTTGTTCTTAATTGGGATTACTTGTGCACTGGTCCTTTGGCACAAGTCAGAAAAGCATACTGTATGACAGCACTACAGGGTTCTGAGGAGCAGCTGGAACACCTACAGCTGCAATTATACCTTCTTTCATTTAACTCCTATCCTTTTTCATTCTGGTCAATATAAGGATCAGGACAGAGAAATCATGGATATCAGAGAACTTTGTGCTGGCCATCAGAGCACAAAAAGAACTATTTGGGGAGAGCATAAGTACAACAATGCATTTGTACACTCTGCAGTTGAAATTACACGTACATGAGTGAATCCCTCTAATTTTCATGATTTATGATACATGTCATTCCAAGAATGTTAATGATTTCAAGCCTTTCAAGAACCTAAACAAAAAAGAATCATTACCCTGACTGTTTGTAATGCAACCCAACAGATGACAACTTCCTGACAATAAAAAGCTCTCTCTGTAGCTATGAATACGTACACCAAACAGGGAGAAAAGCGTTCTCAAACCTTGTCCAGTGTTGAAAGAAGCCAAAGTCACAGACAATATTCTGTAAGACCCCAAAACCACAGCCACTGGCAACCATGCCACTCTAGCAAGAATAAGCACATAGTGTTATTCTCACAGAAACAATACAAGAATTAAAACTCAACTGTATCTTAAGAAATTGCAATAAAACACCTACATTGATCGGTAAAGATAGCAATAGCACCAGGAAATCAAATTCAGTTGCCCTGAAATTAGTGACATGTACCCAACTGCAGA
>VZTT01021007.1:2386-41256 GCA_013400855.1 Buphagus erythrorhynchus
CCCACAGGACCTAGAAGGGCATTGCTGGGCTTTTGGGATAGCTGCTGTGTAGACAGAGGAAGTTAGACAACTGAGTTAATACCTTGCATGGTCTCTCAGAGGGCCCTTCTTCTGTGAGATTGTTGAGGGTTGAAGAACAACAGGCACCAATTGCTACCACAGCAGTGCACCGTTGACAACGCTACACCAACCGGGACTCTGCAACCCCAACTATGAGATTTTTTGTGGACTGGAGAGCCAGAGTGGTCAGCAAGACTCACTTATACTTTAAAAGTCCTATATTGCCAGTGCCCATGTCCAGTGGAGGGTGGAGACTGACAGGAGACTGTTGTGGCCTGAATTAAGTCACACCATCACTGAGTGCTGCTGTGCTGGACATGCTGAACTTCAGTACACACTGGAGTTCAAGGAAGAAAAGTGATGCCACTGTTGGCTCTGCTAATGTGTTTTTCTCCATTCCTCTGGCAGCAGAGTGCAGGCCACAGTTTGCTTTCACCTGGAGAGGTGTCCAGTACACCTGGACTGACTGCCCCAGGTGTGGAAGCACAGTCCCACCATCTGCCGTGGACTGATCTAGACTGCACAGGAAAAGGGTGAGGCTGCAGAACACCTGCAATACATTGATGACATCATCATGTGGGGCAACACGGCAGGGGAAGTTTTTGAGAAAGGGGAGAAGATAATTCAGATCCCCCTGAAGGCTGGTTTTGCCATAAAACAAGACAAGGTCAAGGGACCTGCCCAGGAAATCCAGTTTTTAGGAGTAAAATGGCAAGATGGATATGGCCAGATTCCAATGGATGTGGCCAACAAAATAGCAGCTATGTCCCCACCAACCAGCAAAAAGGAAACACAGGCTTTCCTAGGCACTGTAGGTTTTTGGAGAATGTATATTCCAGAGTACAGTCAGATTGTAAGCCTTCCCTATCATGTGTCATGGAAGAAAAATTATTTGATGTGGGGTCCTGAACAATAACAAGCATTTTAACAAATTAAACAGGAGATTGCTTATACAGTAGCCCTTGGACAAGGACAGGACAAGATGTTAAAAATGTGCTCTGCAATGCAGCTGAGCAGAACAGGTCTTCCTGGAGCCTCTGGGAAAAAGTGTCCATGGAGACTCCAGGATGAGCCCTGAGGTTCTGGAGTTGGGGATACAAAGGATCTGAGGTTTGTTACACACCAGCTGAAAAAGAGATACTGGCAGCCTATCAAGTGGTTCCAGCTGCTTCAGATGTGATTGGCAGTGAAGCACAGCTCCTCCTGGCACTCCAGCTGCCAGTGCTGGGCTGGATGTTCAAAGGAAAAGTCCCTTTCACACCTTGTGCCACTGATGCTATATGGAGTAAGTGAATAGCACCACAAGCTTGAATTGGAAACCCCAACCTCCCTGGGATCTTGGAGATCCTCATGAACTGGCCTGAAGGCGAGAATTTCAGATTATCATCATCATCATCTTCATCACCATTGTAGGAGGAGGAAAAGGGGACACTTGCTGAGGAGATCTTACCATACAGTCAGCTACCAGAAAATGAAAGGCAACATGCTCTCTTCCCTGAGGGTTTCTGCTGTATTGTAGGGACGAAATGAAAATAGAAAATTGCTATATGGAGTCCAATGGGCCAAACGGGTAAAGTGCCTGTGGTATGGGGAGAGGTAGTCTAAATATAATTACGGGGAGGCCTGGCAGATTGATTGCATCACACCACCGCAAAGCTGCCAAGGCAAGCACTACATGCTTGCAGTAGTGGAAACAACCACTGGATGGCCGGAGACAATACCCCATGCCTTACGCCACTGTTGAGAACACCGTCCTGGGCCTTGAAAAGCAAGTCCTGTGGTGACATGGCACCCCTGAAAGAATTGACAACAGGACTAATTTCAAATATAGCCTCTTAAGACACCTGGGTTAGAGAACACAGTATTGAGTGGGTATATCATATTCCCTATCATGCACCAGTCTTTGGGAAAATTGAACAGTACAATAGACTGTCAAAAAACACATTGAAAGCACTGGGCAGTGGGGCCTTCAAACACTGGGATCTACATTTAGTGAAGGCCATTTGGTTAGTTTTCACTGGAGCTCTACCAGTGGAGATGGCCATGCCAAATCAAAATCTCCATGCACTGTAGAAAAGGACAAAGATTTCATGGTGCATATGAAAAATGTGTTAGGGAAGACAGTTTNGGGTATATCATATTCCCTATCATGCACCAGTCTTTGGGAAAATTGAACAGTACAATAGACTGTCAAAAAACACATTGAAAGCACTGGGCAGTGGGGCCTTCAAACACTGGGATCTACATTTAGTGAAGGCCATTTGGTTAGTTTTCACTGGAGCTCTACCAGTGGAGATGGCCATGCCAAATCAAAATCTCCATGCACTGTAGAAAAGGACAAAGATTTCATGGTGCATATGAAAAATGTGTTAGGGAAGACAGTTTGGATTAGTCCTGCCTCAAGTAAAAGCAAGCCTATGGGATTGCTTTTGCTCAAGCACCTGGGTGCACTTGGTGGGTAATGCAGAGGGACAGAAAACACAATGTGTATCTCAAGGGGATCTGATTTTTCAATGAGAACAGTCTCTAATGTTGAATTGCATACATGATATTGATTGCAGAATGACACTGCCACTGTATGTCATAACTGCCATGGACAGTGACGATGGACTGCTCATCAATTGTGAGTTCCCAATGCAGCAACCAATGAACAGCCCACCAGCTCTGCTAACCTGGAAGACACCTGGGATGCACAAAACCCACAGTCAAGGACAAAGTAAACTAAAAAGACATCTTGGAGGGACAGCCATTGACTATNAAAACACAATGTGTATCTCAAGGGGATCTGATTTTTCAATGAGAACAGTCTCTAATGTTGAATTGCATACATGATATTGATTGCAGAATGACACTGCCACTGTATGTCATAACTGCCATGGACAGTGACGATGGACTGCTCATCAATTGTGAGTTCCCAATGCAGCAACCAATGAACAGCCCACCAGCTCTGCTAACCTGGAAGACACCTGGGATGCACAAAACCCACAGTCAAGGACAAAGTAAACTAAAAAGACATCTTGGAGGGACAGCCATTGACTATGGAAATCGTATCTGTTCTTGTGTATATTTATATAGAAGTGTGTATGCAGTTGGAAGGTGTAGGATCTGAGCATGAATAGAGATGTATAGGATAGTTTCCTGGTTCCACCCAGGACATACTTATTTTTTGCAGTAGCTGGGAGGGAGGTTATTCTATACCACCTCACGTCATTGTGGGGGCAGGGAAAAGGGACTTTCTTTCAGGTGATGCCTTGGGTTTTAGCTTTTATATTTTTCAGATTCTCTACTGCTTGGTGTGTAACTCTGAAACTTCGTATTAGGTGTTATTAAGTTCTCTTCACTGGGTAGTTTGGCAAAACAATCCCTTCCTAACTAGAGAATCAAGGACAACTGGTACCCAAAAAACAGAAACAATGGCTAAGGCAAGGGGGCAAGCCAGGGGGTTGACACTTTGTGGTCTGGGGCTGTGGTGGACAATGACCCCAATATGTAGATAAACCAAAACTTATAAAAGTGTAAAAACTCGTGACTGGGATCCATCTTGGATTTGATTTGGGTGTAGCCCTGGCCAGGCTCTTGCACTGCCCAAGGTGTATCCTTTCAATAAATACCTATTTTATTCCTTTTGCTCTGTCTAGTCTCTGTTCCAGGTCAGCCTTTCCAGGCATCACAGGGAGAAGGGGCTCCTTCAGGTTGAGAAAACATGGTGGACAGAATGGTCTGGTATTTGCTTATTGTCAGGGGCTTTCCATGTAAGTAATTTCTTTTCTTATACCTTTTGTCAATATTGTTGCTGTTAATGTTCATTTTCTTATCTCGTTTTTTTCCAGTAAATCGTTCTTATCTCAACCTGTGATCTTTGACTTTTGTTCTTTCAGTTGGAGGGGGAAGGGGAAACTGCATGTGGTTTTAGCAGTACTAAATTGGAGAATACCATTCCCAAACCATGAAACCAGAGTTACAGAATCTAGTGGATTGCATGCTTCTGGGCAAATAAATGTTGTGAGGACGGGGGAGTGATGCAGCCAAGGAGAAACTGCAAATACAATCCACAGAACTGCCTCCCTTTCCTTTCGATGTATGCCTGCAAGAGAACCACTGCCACATGGCATGGGGGAAATGCAAAAGATGAGGAAAGGTTCTTTCTAAGACTTTGCAGTTGCCAAAAAATAGTCACAGTCTAGCACAAAGCTAACACAGCATCAGAACTTCTGGATTACAACAGCTGAGTGAAATCATGTTCTTTACCACCCTCTGGATACAGCCCAAAAGCTTCTTCAGTGTTGTATTTCAAACACTTAGTGCCAGCTGATTCTTTTCTTGCTGCTATAAGATGGCAAAGATGATTGGGCCTTTTAGTCTGTGAAGGTTGAGGTACCCATGCTGGTCACCCAGCATGTATCTATACTGCAGCTACGTCAGAAACCAGAGCTATCTTCAAGCTTTGCAAAGTCATCTTTTGTGTGGTTTTGGAAAAGGGGAAAAAAAATTTAGCTTCCTCTATTATTTAGCCTGATCAGGTATCAATAGTCATCAGAAGATCTACTTTGCAGATAGTTACAGAAATACTCTCTTCTTCCAGTATGACTAAAGTATTAAGCAAAGGAATTTAGAATTAAAATCTCTGATATAGATAGTATCTGGATTCTAGAAATTCAGCAGAGAGTTTTCAAGCACAAGCGTAAGTTTTGATTTGCATTCAGTTAGTGTGGGTAGTCTGACCCTTTTCCAGTTTAACAGGATATTGTGCTCATGGAGGCATTACAGGAATTAGATTTTTTTACTCGTGCAGGACTTCATGTTTCCACTAATGAACAGTTTTAATCATTATTTGTACTCCATTCTGTTCAAAGCTATGGGTTTAGTTATATTTTAGCTATATGTTAAGTATACAGGAAAAATGTGAATGGATCTAGGTCTAATAATATTTGCAAATATTTGTAACTAACAATAATGACTTCATATCTGTGTGCAAGATGTTATGTGTGAGATTAGATACAAGCCCAAATCAGCAATCAGTTCCACAACAGCTTTTAATAAAAAGAAATTTGAATGAAAGTGTTCAGAAAAGTACAGAATACAAGTGGAAAATATCTCTTCCCTATTAATGACTGGTATAAATCACAAGATGTCTTAATAGTTATAAATTGCAACATTCAGTCCATTTTAATATGGAAAATATCACATTTAATGCAGAGCATTGCTGGAATACATGAATATAGGTATTAATCTTTCTCAGCTTTTCCCTCTTTTATAGCAAAGACAATAAAATATTTTCCTTATGTTTCCAGAATGAATTATTAAAGGAGGCACTGAAAGATTCAATTACCCCTAAACCCCAATTTTGTTAGACTATTTCATGAGGTCATAACTTTGACAATAAAATTTCACTATTTGATAAAGAGGACTAGATTCAAACTGCCCTATGACAAAAAGGCCTAAAATTGAGTTTTATCTGATTATTCAACTGATATCTGTTGTTAAATGATGAGTAGAAGCTATGGAAGTGTTTGCAAACTGATTTTAGGTCATAGAATCATAGAGTGGTCTGGGCTGAAGGGACCTTAAAGATCATCTAGTTCCAGTCCCCCTGCCATGGGCACTGTCCACTAAATCGGGTTGCTCAAAGCTCCATCTAACCTGGCCTTATTTTAATTCTGTGGTTATTTAATTCTGTAGTTGTAGCTCTATTGTGTTACCCTACTAAGAAGAGACTAGGATTTATTTGACTTGGAAGGAACAATTTGAAAACACACAGTTGAATAGAATGATTTGAGGGTAGAAGAGTAGTTATTTTGTCTAGCTCACAGCATGGTGAGTGGCATCCTGTTAACTCTGCAGCTATAAGAACAGTGAAAAATATACTCAGTTGACATGTTGTTGATTATGAAAACAAGTGCTTTGAAATTCTTTCTTTTTCCATTTGTCATCTGAATATAGGGAAAGAACACTACTTTGGCTGCAGTAATTTCTAGATAGTGTAATTTAATCAGAATCCAGAGTAGACTAAAACATCCTAAAGACCTACTGGAGGTGTAACAAAAATGGATTTGGGTTCAGTTGCCACATTTCTGTCACATGCAAAGTCAATAGCCACTTCTGCTTTGTAGTTTCTAGCCACCAAGCATCATCAGCATTCCTCCTCCTAACTTTACTCAAAAGTTTGCTGTATAGATCTTAGGTCTGTACATGGCATCTGATAGGAATTCTGACCCTGTCTGTGACCTCTACACTGAGGGTGATTATCTTCCTAATGCAGAGGAACATTAATATGATGCATTCTTTGGTAAGTTTATGATTTCTGAGCTTATGGACTTGGAAATATAAGAAAAATTATTTGTGGCTGTGATAGTCAAAACATGTACAGTGAATAGAGAATACAGTCTCTGTTCAATGACATAATGTATTACAGCAGAGTCCTACCTAGAAAGGTGTGTATTTAAAAATAACACCACAGCAGTGGTTTTTTTTTGATAGTGAATTTTAGTTATGATTTATGCAACAGAGAATGCTTCTCTGAAAATAGATGAAGGTGTCGTTCATAAGAAAATTTAGTTAATAATACTTTTTTCATTTTACCTTTCAAGCTTTCTAGGGAGGGTAGGTAGATATGTAGAGGCAAAGGAAGGCATTGTGATCCCCAGTCAGTCCTGTAAAGTGATAATCTTTCAAGCCGCTTTGCACACTGATTTTAAAAAAGCACATAAACTTACAGGGCACAGATAAATCTTAAATTGTTATGAACAAAACAATTCTTAGCTTATAGAAATCAAAAATATATTTATCATAGATTCATAGAATGGTTTGGGTTTAAAGGGACCCTAAAGGCCATCTCATTCCACTCCCTCTGCCATTAGCAAGGATACCTTTCACAATCTCAGGTTGCTCCAGGCCCAACCTGGCCTTGAACACTTCCAGGAACTGGGCAGCCACAGCGTCTCTGAGGTACTACAGTACCTCAGCACCCTCACAGTAAAGAATGTCTTCCTAATATCTAATCAAAATCTACCGTCTGTCAGTCTAAAGCCATTACCTTGGTTCTATGACAAGCCCTTGTCAAAAGCGGTGTTAGTTTCTGAAAAGAAGACTCATACTTTTTTAATATTGCTGTTGTCATTGAGGTTAGATAATCTATGTTTTGCTCATTCTAGTTAGAAGAAATCTCAATCCCTATTCAGGACCCTTTTCCTAAGGAGCCGGAGCCTTGACATGACTACATCCCAGTCTGCATAGGCACCTTCCAGGTGACGTGTCACTTCTGAACATGATGGGTAGCTTTGGCGACCATGAAGCACACGCCAGTTATCAAATGTCAGTATGTCTCCTATAAAGAGATTGCACAAAGGTCAGTAGGTGGAATGTTATAGTTAACATATATAACCTTCAAAGAAATACAGAGGTAGATTAATATCAACAGTTAGGGAACAATAATTTTAAGGAGCCCAGCTGGAGATACATAGCAACAACACACTTTCTCAACCAGAGAGGCCAGTTCCCTTTTGACATTTCTTTCATTTCTTGTATAATGAGAAGTTAAAAAGCAGCGTGGTAGAGGAGTGCGTACTGAGAAAATCAAGCCTTGAGGAGAAAGGCAACTGCAGTAAATCCACAGAGGTGAAATAAATGAAATGTGTGAAAGCCACTAGGATACTTTTTATTTGATCAGTCTAGAACTATTTCTACTATACACATACATACTATCTCTGTTAAGAGAATTTCATGAGAACAAAGTCAAGACATTGAAAGTTAGGAAATCACACAATTAATGCTAGAATACCAACTTAATTTTTCTCCCTTGTGTGCCACCATTATGGTAAATCTTGAATTAAATGAATTCAGTTGTTCTTGTCTTCTCCCCATTCCCTCTACTACCATTTCAATGTGTTAATCAACAAAATGGATGTCACTAATGTAATGTAAGGCACTTTGTTTTTCCATTAATGTGATCTTACACATTATTTTATTGCATGTTTCCAATGGAAAGAGATCAATTTCCTCACAGACATTTTAGACACAAGTACCATAGTATATGAGGCAGTCAGATATATCGATGTAGTTACTTTTTTAATCTCTTGAGAGATTCATATTTTTATTTTAATGCTGGGGAATAAAAGAACAGAGATTAAGGCCACACATGATATCACACATAGTATTTCCCATCTATGGTGCTATTGGTACATCAATTTCCAATATGGTATGTAGCATAAAATGCTGTTTTGGATTTAGTATAAAGATACATTCGACTAATCTATAGGTAGACTATTTCCCCTCTGCCATTTTTTCTTCTTTATAGTGTAACAATGGCAAAATAAATCTATGAGATGAATGTAAGAATGCATAATATTTATGAAATAAAATAGATGATAGAAAGACTCAAAGTTCCTCTCAGTACTAGTGCTACCAGTGTTCAAGTATTTTGACTGTCAGAAAAACATATGAAAAATTGTTGTGAGGAGAAGCAACTTACTGACCTGGTTTCAGCATGTAAGTAAACTTGTGTTCTGCACTGTTTAATAAATCATTAAATTCCTTTAGAGCTGCATAAAATGGCCTCACTTTTTCAGTTGGTATATCAAACACTGTGTCTCTTGTTGCATTATTATAATTGATGCGAATTTCTTGGCCTCTGGAATCCACGCTATGAAACAAGGGAAAAAAAAGGAAAGGAAAGAAGAAAAAGGAATGTATTCTGTTGTTACTGAAACAGTTCAAGATGATTAAACAATGACTGAATTCTGCTGGAATATCAGTATGTTTCTGTAGTAAAATTCAGATTGATATTGGATTGGATTTTTCTAATTAAGCCTAAGTAGGAAAAGGGATAATCAGGAGGAAGTGTAGACACTCAATTTGCTCAAAAATCTATATTACGAATTCTTTAATTGTAAACTTCTTTTTAACAAATAATAAACTTTTTTAAAATCAGAAAAGAATATGATTATTTGCATTTAATCTTTTGATAGTATATAATTCTTAATCTAAATGTTTCAAATTATGACCTCTCCTTGGCATGATATATATGTACATTGACTGGCATTTAGTAACAGATTTGGCTGTTGCTAAACTGTGCCTGTGCCTAGGAGTTACTCTAATTACCACCATTTCTTATTTGTGTGTGGCAAAATCAAGTAAGTGCCACAATGCACAGAACAAGTCACACATTCCCCAAAAAAACAGACTAAAGACCCCAACCAAACAAACAAAAAAACTCATCCAAGCCTCAGATCAAGCTAAACCAGTGTTTTTCCACAAGGTGGCAGAAGCAGACCTTCTCCTACCAACATGTAATTTACCAGATGACAGAGATTTTCTTTTTAGGTGTGGAAACTACTCACTCTATAATCCTTTGTTTACAGTGCACAGCAAAATCACAGTAATCCACCCCAACATCAGCATAGTCTACAGCAGTAGAGGACAGGATCTGATATGCCTCAGGATTTTGTTTCTTCAGCTTGTTGGATACATGAAATCCATCTACAACTTCACTTTCACCTCCTGCAGCTGTTTGCTTTATACAGTGAAGAAATTGAACCTGGAATGAATTAACATTTTTTTAAAAAAAATAATTAGCTTGAATATTTAACGGTTTATTAGTATCAGTTCTCTCGCATCTGCAGTTCTTTTATTCTGGTTGTTTGTTTTTTTTTCCTCAGTGACAGACTGAGTTCTCATTTACTGCAGCTTCACAACACTCTGCCACCAGTATCACAAAGGCAGAAAATTAAAATAGTATGTTCATAAATCCATCCCATTTGGGATATCTTCTAATGTTTGCAACCTGTGAGACAGTGACAAAGTGGTCTTGCTTCTTTCCTTTGAGTCTCTCTTTCTGGCAGTCACATAATTTTAAGTGCATTTCAGTCATATCTCAACAAGGCATATTAGCTTTGTCCTGGAGAAACAAAACCTGATGTGAATTATCCACTCATAGAACAGAAGAAGTGGCTATTAGAGAAGGCTGTGATAAAGTATCATTAAGACAGTTTAATTTCACTTTAGAATGAATTTGCTGAGGTGTAAGATGGAGCAAAAAGCCTAAGCTGGGCTCTAGGTTGCACTGGTCTAAATCTGAGCTGCTGACACAAGCAGTAAAACTCCCTGTGGCTCTAGATATCACACAAACTGTAATTGCTCATCCTGCAAATGACACAAAATACACTCGTCATATCAAATGTTGTTACCTTTGTCACTTGGCCCTTCCATGATGGTGAATTATTTCTGAGATGACTAGAAGAATAAAATAACCAAACCAAACAAAAAAACTCCAACAACAACAACTAAAAGCAAGCAAACAAATGAACAGACAAAACCACAAAAAACCAACTAACCAAAAAACCCCACACAACCCCCCCAAACAAAAAAAAAACCCACAAAAAAACCCCAACCAACCAAAACAAAACAAACAAAAAGCCACAAAACCCAAAAACCCCCAAAACAGCAACAACAACAAAAACCCAAACAAAAAACACCCCACAAACACAAGAAGCTCAAACAAATAAACAACAAAACCAAAAAGCCAAACTACTCACCAACCAAAAACTCAACCCAAACCAAAACCCCCTCAGGATGGAAAAGACGACTGGAACAGGGTTTATTCTCCTTACCAGTTGGACCTGCAGACCTTGGTGATGGTAATGAAGGGGGAAACTGAAGCTATGGGCAGGGCAAAGGGCCTACTGAAGGGAGCACAAGACAACAAGTTCTTTTTTTTTGTGGCCACGGCTGGCCTTGTGCAAGGTAAGCACAGCTTGGCCCAGCCAAGGAGGGCTGCAGTAATGTAAGTTATGTTATGGTCCTAGGAAATCCTAAGCCAGGATTTTTATGGGACGGTTCTGAAATTAATCATCATCATTTAAGAATATGTCTAAATATTTGTAATAAATCAAAGAATCAGAGAAACACAGAATCACTAGGTTGGAAGAGACCTTTAAGATCATCGAGTCCAACCCATCCCGTAACACCTCAACTAAACCATAGCACTGAGTGCCACAACCAGTCTTTTTTAAACACATCCAGGGATGGTGACTCCACCACCTCCCCGGGCAGACAATTCCAGTACCTTATCACTCTTTCTGTGAAAAACTTTTTCCTAATATCCAACCTATATTTCCCTTGGCACAGCTTGAGACTGTGTCCTCTCATTCTGTCAGTTGCTGCCTGAAGAAAAAGACCGACCCCCATCTGACTACAACCTCCTTTCAGGTAGCTGACGAGATTCATAAGGTCACCCCTGAGTCTCCTTTTCTCCAGGTTAAACAACCCCAGCTCCCTCAGCCGTTCCTCACAGGGTTTGTGTTCCAACCCCTCACCAGCCTTGTTGCGCTCCTCTGGACGCGCTCAAGCATCTCGACTTCCTCCTTAAACTGAGGGGTCCAGAACTGGAGAGTACTCAACGTGCAGCCTCACCAGTGCCAAGTACAGGGGAAGAATCATTGCCCTGGTCCTGCTGGTCACATTATTCCTGATACAGGCCAGGGTGCCATTGGCCTTCTTGGCCACCAGGGCACACTGCTGGCTCATGTTCAGTCGGCTGTCGACAGCACCCCAGGTCCCTTTCTGCCTGGGCACTGTCCAGCCACACGGTCCCCAGCCTATAGTGTTGCAGGGGGTTGTTGTGGCTTATATACAACTTAAGAATTCAAATATTGTGTAATGACTAGATATATAAAGAAAATGGCACATTCAGGACAATGTTCAAAAACATTTCAATGTACTTTAATCGTTTTATTTCCTACAAGCACATCTGAATGAAAAGGTTACGCTCTTTTTCTAATGTTTCATAGCAGAGCGTGAGCTTTGGCACAGACAGGACAGTGAGCTAATTCACATATGCTCTCTATTAATGAAGCCCTATTCCATTCTTACTCCACAGCAATGAACAGTATCTAAATGATGAAAAGATAATCTTACTGTGAAGTATTTGGTACTTCCCTATAAGTAAATCACATCGGCTTTTTGTTTAAATACAGAAACAACAGAGTACCTTTGTACCTGTTCATACTATTCTCTGGAATTATGTGAACTATGTAGATTATACTTTGATATGAAAAGGACTGGGTGAAAATGTAATTTCTGTGGTTGTCCAGTTTTACAGAAAAACCCTGTTTTTTGTCTGTTATGAAAGGGCAAATAAGTGTTTATCTTGTACCCATTCACAGAAAACAGAATATACCATCTTAATCGTATTTCCTTCTCTGTTCCCCTCCTGAGCTGAAGAGATGAGTCCTAAAATGTCACAACTTGACTATAGCACTTAGACAACTAACTTTTGTGAAATAATGAGAACAGTATTCAAAGCATATAAAGGACCCTAAAGTTTTCTCACATGGAAATATTTTCAATACTTGATAAATTTGATTTAAAAATTATGGGATTTATGGGAGACTTCTGCTGAATTTACATCATGCTGTAAAAATTGCATACCCATGTGTTCATAGATTAGCATACGCAGATTAATATATCGGTATTTTTACATTGCTCTTTTCAGACAAAATTCAGAACCACTGATCACTAATTGTATTTGACACTATAGGAACATTTCCCTTTCCCCTTTTGTGGGGTGGAAAAGGTCAGTAAATGCAACTTACCCCAGGTGGATGCTGCAGAACAGGATAATCAGTATGAAAACAGAGTCTCCCAGTTGTATAAGCTATATTGTTAGCATCTGCTTTGTCTTGCACTTGCCAAGTTGGTCTTTATAATGAAAGGGAAAAGAGAAAACATGTTAGAACATCCAGCCAGCATGCCAGACAGTACACAATGAAACCATGATATCACGTTACAAGAGTAATTTCATCTCTGGACATCAAAATATTGTAACATTATGAGGAAATAAGGATTTAGCAGTGTCCCTCCACCTCAACAGATTATTTCAGCAGTCCTAGATAAACTTCAGTGTGTCAAGGGACATCTGGCACCAGGGTAGTACCTAGAAGAATGATGGCATTCCAGTGGTAGCACTTCACTGAATGCAAAAGCCAGCTGAAGACACTAACCAAGACACTTCTGCCAGTAGAAATCATCTTAGTACTGATGCTTCAGAAATAAGCAAGTAGAAGCTGGCCCATTTCTTTTTAGCAACCTTCCATTTTCCCTCTGCCACATAGAGCACATTATCAATGAAATACAAAATTTATAAAGGCCATGTAACTTTCCTCGGAAGTTATTTTTAAGGCTTTATAATCTTAGAAAATACAGAGTATCCTTTACAGGGGAATCTTTCCTGTAAGTTGAAGACTTGCTCCGGGAGAAAAATGTCTTGATGAAAGACTTTGAAACTTCTTCCCTATCTATGACACCCTTTTTGAGAGTTAGCTCTGTTTATTTTATAGTTTCTGTCTTGGAATTTGGCACGATTCAGTAAAAAAGTTTTCTGACAACTGCAGTGAAAAAAGTAAGTCACAGCTATATGACAAAGACATATACCTTATGTTGCTGCACAGAGAAAATGTGTTTTGAGTGACACACCATATAGGAGAATTTGAGACCAAGAACTACAGATTTTCTTTACACAAAGTTCACATGATTGAAGACAGTCCTCAGCAGATGCATATTATAGATCCAGATGTTTGTCTGGAAAAGTGTAATTTACCATACAAAGTCCATATAATTGCATGCACGTAAGTGACTGAAAAGAAATTATGAAACTCATTTTCCCTTGTGGAATATTATAGATCAAGTATGTTCCAGATGGTGTGTGCCTAGCTTTGCTTCTTAATAACAGTTTAAAAAGAAAATAGGCTGAAGAACACGTAGATAAAATTATTTATATACAGTACATAAATGCTTTTGTTATAGGAGTTGTATTTAGTATAGAAATTATGCAAAATGCTAAAATTAGATTTCTGCAACTGCCAGAGGGAAAACCCCCCTGAATATTTGCAAACATGTTTAACTGCCTAGGAGAAATAGTTTTTATTATTTGGTATGGCACATATTTGTCAGTACATTAACTTGAGTAACAGCACATATTCATCATCACATGACCTCAGTACTCAAGTATGATAATTTCAACCACACTTCCACAGTTTGACAGCCAAAAAATAGCCCCTTTATATAATTCCTGTAATTAGTGCTGAAGGCAGCCAGATTTGCTCCATGTTTAATTTAATAGGCTATAGCATCACTTGATGGTTTTAAAACAATTTAACACATTTTGATTGTCTCATGTATATGAAATACATAAAATTTCTGGAGTGATAACACTTTATAGAGTCATCATAAGCTTTTGTAAAAGCAATCATTGCTTTTGTGCTATCAGGATTTGTAAGGGAAGCTGCTCTGCAGTAGCTCTCCTTCCACACAGGGAACTTTGGTCAAACCCCAAGTTACTGACTTGAAGTCAAAGATGCTAATAGGGAGCTCAGCACTGAATATGGAAAAATCAACCTTACTTTGTCTAAGTCTCAACTGAGCTGAACTTGGCCATGTTGGGTGCACAGGTACTAAGGGTATGTCAGAGGACTCTTGGACCTTAAGGAGAGCAAAGTGGGTTAGAATGGTTTATGGTTTAATAATTAGTGTCAGTTTTCAAAGCCCATTGTTCAGGCTGTTTAATAGAGTAGGAAGATTGGCACCAAGCAGGTGTAGCAATTTTTTGGCATTAGATAGCAACATGGGTTCAGTCTTCATCAGTAGAAAACCAGGCTGTCTGTTACATCCTTAGTCCTGAAAAAGTACAGCACTAGGAACCGAAGCTGCATTTGAATCATTTGGTCTTACACTTCATTAAAAGTCTATGTCTAATACATATGAGATTTGGGACACATGTCCTTCTCCTGCTTCTGAAGACCTCCAGGTGATACTGATGGATTGGCTGTTTTCCTGGGAGTGCTGGAGCCCCAGAGAAGGCCTTCACACCACACCACGCACTGGACAAGGCTTCAGAACAGAGGAAGAACAAAAGGTCTAGGGCATGAGAAGTTGCAGAAGCGAATTGTGGTATGACTGGAGACTTCATTAATGCAGTTGGGTCTCCATAATGGAAAGAAAATGGTTAATTTAAAAACATGGAAACTCCTGATGTTGTTATATGGCTGATACAGAGAATGTTTCCACTTTTTACAGTAATGACATTTTAGGGAGGTCATACCAAGCAGACATCTAGACAAGAAGAAAGGCCTTTTTCTTTCATGTGTTAGAATTATATTCATTGGTGTTACATTTCAGTTTAAAATTCAGGGTTCTGTTGAGGTGATGTTTAATTTGGCAAGTTTTCCAATTCCAAGTTTATAGTTTTATTTATCATATTTTGTAGGCCATGTATTTGGCTTCCAGTGAAATAGCAGGGAAATTACCCAAAGCTATTGTTTTATTACATTTTAAAGCCACCCCAGAACTGGATGCCAGTAAGAAATGAACTTCTGTTTCAGAGGTGAAAATTATTATAAGTATTAGCTACAAACATTTCTTCTTAGTTAGATGGAGGTCCCTGATTCAGCTCAGCAAGATGTGAGTTGCTGTCATCATTTGTCTGCTCATTTTGTAGGTGCTTGCAGAGGTAGAGCTTCAGTTTGCCAGTTCTTGGCATCATATCAAAAGGATAGTTTACAAGTGCCTGCTTGCACTCCTTCAAGCTGAACTCTGCTTCTTGGGATTGGCTATAGCTTTACAGAGCATACCCTGCTGAAAGCAGGGAAATGGGTACTCAGCCCACCTTCTTGGTGATGTGGGCCACGACACCATCATCTAAGTCTTACCCACATCCATGACTCAAAATCAGACTAAGCAAAAGTTTCAGAACAGATAACTTCCTGTGTTCAGAACAGGATGGATTAGGGATTTCTGGTTTTGTTTCATGGCATAGATAAATAAGTCTATCTCACTGTTATAGTATATGCGACATTTGTTTTCAGGCACTTTTCCTTCTCTCATCAGTTAATGTTATTGCTGCTCTTCTTTACATACCCTATCTGTGACAGCAAAGCAATTCTCTTGTACAGTATATAAACTTGATGCTAGATTTTCTAATATAGAGAGAAAAATCATACACCTTGCTTTAATATATTAATCCACAAAATAGATACAGCAAGTTTAGATGAAGAACATTAGAGGTGATTACAACACTGGCAAAACAAAGATATTATAAAACAAACTCACCCATAAAATGTGAGACGCAGGAACCCAATCCTGTGGCCAAGTCTCATCAATTCTCCCTGCCTTGTAGCAGCTCCTGTCAGTAGAACAATTCCTACTTTCTTTAGCGTGCACAACCACTTGTATGCACTTTCATCATTGTACATGATTTCTTCAAAAGGTATTTTGGGAAGTTGAAGGTCTGAGCCCCAGTACTGGCGTTCTGAAAGGGAAGAAATAGAGAAACAAGTTCTTAGCTGTTTTAACATCAAAACTCAGGACACAGTCAAAGTAGGAAGTTAGTGGGATTTCTACATATTCATGAATATTCCTCAATCCTGCAAACCATCTTGAATAGGGTCCCTGAGTTTGCACGGATGACAAGCAAACTTATGATGAAATTCAAGACATTGCAGTATCGAAATTTTAGGTCAGAAGTTGAATGAAAGGACAGTTTGAAAGGAGTATTTTTTGTTAACAGTGCATCAGAAACATGTGCATTCATTTTTCTGTCTGTACTGGTAAGCCACAAGAGTGAAAATTTGCAAATATGATTGCTTTAAAAGTTTCTTGTCAAGAGTGAAAAACCATGGAGCACCCTGAGACATCCCTCATAGGTCAACCCACAGGGTTACTTGACTTCAAACCCATCACTTGGGACCATGATGGTGCTACCTGGGTTCAACCAATTAGCCTGCAGGGTTACTTGAGGTCAAATTAATGAGTTTGGACAATGATGGGGTCATGTGAGGTCAACCACTTAGCCTATAGGGTCACTTGAGATCAAACTCATTGGTTGGGACTGTGCTGAGGTTACCTGAGTTCAACTCATTAGCCATGGGGGTTACTTGAAGTCAAACTCATGGCTTGGGACCATGCCAGTCCACGCTGAGCTCTGTGAAGAAGCTTCTCAAAACCCAAGGCCAGCTGTTTCAGTTTCCCTTGCCTGTGCCCGTGAACCACTTTTCATGCCCATTCATTTTCTGCCTCTCTGTTCTGCGGAGATGCCACCTGGATTACTGCATCCAGCTCTGGGGTCTCCAACACATGAAGGACATTGACCTGCTGGAGTGCAGCAGGGCATGTCCCCTGCCCTTAAGAGCTTGTCAGCTGGTGCAATAACTCAGGGCATCTAACGTCTCACAAAAATTTGCTAATTGGTGAAATAACTCCATCAGGACAGCTTGTTTTGGGTTAATGAGTTATTTTGGCACCATGGGATTACCATTCCCAGTTGATAATAAACATCTTGCTGTGGAAGCAGATGTGGAAAGATAAGTTGGAATTTCTGACTGACAGACACCCCACTTTACAAACTATAAAAGCTACACCATACATCCACAATGCAGAAGTCTTCTGCATATTCCCTGGAAATGCATGGGGTCTTCTCCCCAAAGTTTGGGATGCCTGCCTTGTGGTTATTCTTTTGAGAGTTGAGTGAAAGGACTCTGTGTACACTATTGACAATTCAGTGGTAAGTTACATTGACTCTTTATACTATTTCTTTGCTAGATATAATACAGGCACCTTTATGTTGTGCACTGTTTTATGTAATCTACTAGTAGTTCTTTTGTTTTACACTGTGTAGTAAGTTGTAGAAATACAGCTGCACTGCTCAACTCATGACTGAAGTAGATATACTAAGTTTGGTAGGCCACAAGCCCTGACAAGCTGAGGCAGAACTCTGAATGGGAAGCCAGAAGGTGTGCTTGGTGTGCTTTGTTTAAGATGAATCATGCAAGACCGTACATGCCTATGCTGGTCTGTACAGGTCTGTGAAGAGGGTCTGTGCAAAGCTCTGACTAAGTAATGTTACTTAGAAACACCAATCATGTGGTTGTGCTATTTTTAGCTATAGTTGAAAAGGTATATATATTGATGTGTGAAATCAATACATTGGCTTAATGGTTGCATCAAACGGGGGTCTTGTCTCTTCGTTATGCAAGTCGGGGTCCCGTCTCTTTGTTGATCGTCGTCAAATGGAGCCCTTGGTGTGGGGAGGTGACCGCCTTAGTGTGCAGCCGGGCAGCGGGGCCTGCAGAACTGCAGGGCTGCTGAAAGGAAGCAGGAAAGTCGGCCAGTGACTTTACTACCCCTCCGGGATTAAGGAGGTGAGCGCTGTGGGAGACAATATGGGTCAGGAGATGTCTGACCAAGAAAGAGATGGATTTGAACTTATGACTAAGCTGCTCCAGCAGCATGGCAAATCTTTGCCTTCCCATGACTTAAAAATCTTATTAAAATGGGCATCTGTTAAGTTACTGGGAGCCACAGAGTCCACAGTCTTTACAACAGATCTAAGGGACAAGGTTGGAGTTAAACTCTAGGATTTGGCAATGAAGGGAGACAAAGCAGTGGCAGAAATGCTCCCTTCTTGGCAGGTCATTTTTGAAGTCCTGACAGCCCAAGAAAAATCCCATGCTAAAGATAAAGCAGATACCTGTCCTCCCTCCACAGCAAAACTTTAAAGTGCACTCAGTGCATTTTAAAGTCTAAAGAAACTGCCTCCCCGTTGCTGCAGCCCAGGGCCCCCCCTCATAAATGAAAGGGAAAGGGGTCCACTGCAATCTGTAGGGGTATTTGCTGCTGGCTACTGCCCAGAGGACAGCAAGGAAGACAAGGAAGAGGATCCCCTTGACCCTGGATTTACTGACCCTGACGAAGAGCCAAACTTATATCCCCTAGAACAATAGGCATTAAGGGAGGGGGAACTGGACATTGCTGGAAGAATTGTGGCTCCTGTAATATACTCAGGAACATGAAAGCTAACTGCCCGATGGGAGCCGTTGTCCTTTTCAGTGATTAAAGAGCTCCAGCAAACAGTCACATAGCATGGAATTGGCTCTTCATACTTTGCGAGCTTGCTAGATTCTGTGTTTGCTATCCATATAATGATGCCTTATAACAATAACAATATAACAATATAACAATACACCTTATGGGAAAATGAGTGGGAAAAAGGACTGCAGAACATGCTTATATCTTTCATGGGTCATCCTAATCAAAATCTAGCAAACCTTACAGCTAGACAACTTATGGGAACAGGGCCATATATAAATCCTGCTGCCCAAGCCTGAGACTGCTCAAGAGAGGCTCTTGAGGGGGCCTGAGAAGCAGCTCAGCTGGCATTCCTTAAGGTCCCTGATGCACAAAAACCACAAAAGGTTTTCACATTCATCATTCAAGAAGCAAAAGAGCCATATATGCAGTTTGTTGACTGCCTTAAGCAAGAGCTCGAGCATCAAATTGATAACCCAGACACTCGGGAAATTTTGCCTTTAAAACTTGCTATTGAAAATGCAAACACAGACTGTAAAAAACTTCTTAAGTCCTTACCAAACCAAAATCCGACCTTGACTGAAATGATTGAAGCGTGTAACTGCATTGGGACAATAGAATACTAATATGAAGCCATGGCTGCGGCCTTTGCAACCATCAATAGTCCCTCTGAGACTCTGTGAGTTTGTTTTAACTGTGGCAAACCTGGTCACCTTAAAAAAGACTGCTTAGCTCCAAAAGGAAATAAACCTAAACCTTTTGCTTTGTGTCCACGGTGCTGTAAGGGCTGTCATTTCACCATGCAGTGTTGCTCTAGGTATGATTCTGAAGGTCATCTGATCCAGGGAAACTGGAATTGCAGCGCGGGCTGGTGCCGCGCTCAGACACAAATGCCTCAGCCGTCACCACAGATGATACCTTCATGGATACCACCTTCGAAGATACTGCCTTCACAGATGCCCAACGAAGGGTCTTCATATGTCTTCACCCAGCAACTACAGGCAGCACTGGACTGGACCTGGCAACCTCAGACACAGTAACTTTACTTGATTCTTTTATTCATTTACTCCCGACAGGAATTTTTGGAGCACCGGAGCCAGGAAAAAGTACTCTACTAATGGGGAGATCTTCAACCTCCCTTTTCAGACTTTTTGTTATTCCAGAAATTATAGACTCAGACTTTGTTGGGGAAATTAAAATTATGGTTTGGACTCCTTTTCCACCCTGTACTGTCCCTCAGGGAACCCATATTGCACAGATGATTACCTTTTCAAATGATCCGACATCTACTGCAGAAGAACACGAAGAGGGGGTGTTCTAGTTCTACAGGGACCCCACAAATATTATGGGTACAAACAATTTCAAAGAAACGTCCCACTTGCAAATGCACCCTGTCATTACAGGGACAACAGATAACACTCACTGGTATTCTAGATACTGGAGCAGATGTGACTGTTATCTCTCAGGCCAAATGGCACCCCACTTGGAACCTTACAGAGGTACCCCAAGCCCTCACTGGGACTGGGGGAAGCAGTCACAGCTACCAAAGTCACCATCTTGTTCAAGTAAAAGGACCAGGAGGTCACATAGCTTCTGTACAGCCATTTGTTTCGCCTGTACCCATGGTGTTATGGGGCCAAGATGTACTCTCTCAATGGGGTCTCAAAATCCAGTTGAATTTTTGATAGGGGCCACTGAGGCATGCACCACCCTGAAATTAACCTGGAAAACTGATACACCTATTTGCGTGGCCATTCTTAAGAACTTGCAAACCAGAGCAATTTAGGTGCGGGTCACCTAAAGTTGAACTACTGCCAAAAATCTAAGCCTAAGGCAGGGCTTATCTAAAACTCTCACTCGATCCATAACATGCAGTGAGTCCAGAGGTGGCTACCAAGTTGATCAGAGAGTTGGAGCACCTCTCATGTAAAGATAAGCTGAGAAAATTGGGATTGTTCAGTCTGAAAAAAGAAGGCTTCACGGTGACTTAACTGTGGGTAGTGAAGCACTGGAACAGGTTGCCCAGGGAAGGTGTGGAAGTGTTCAAGGCCAGGTCTGATGAGGCTTTGAGGAACCTGGTCTTGTTGAAGGTGTCCATGCCCATGGCAGGGGGGGTTGGAACAAGATGATTTTCAAGTTCCCTTCCAACCCAAACCGTTCTGTAATTCTATGATCCCAGAGAACAGCTGGAGGAACTCTACCACTGGGGCTCCCTTGCAACTCTCACTAGGCACGTATCACTTACTTTTAACTTTGGTAAACCTTAACTATTTGGCCTGAGGTTTTCTATGGCGGTATCTGCCAAAAGCTTCAACAAAGACTAAAAGGACTCAAACTCCTAGACCAGTGAAAAGCATAATGTTCATATCTTACCAGTAGCATACAGGAGATTTAGGAAAATGTAACACTGGCTGGTGCCAGGTCAGAGACAAACAACATGGCACTCTGTGTTTCATGCGACAGAAGACTAAGCACTTTATTCTTGTGAACTCTCCTTAAATAGAGAGATTTAATTTCCTGGGTATACGTATGTGATTGGTTACGGTCTCAGTTACTCATTTCCTTGGCCAATGATACATCTGCACTTAGGGTCCAATAGATTGGCTGGGATTCTCTATATTTGTTCAAATCCATCTTACCATTACTCAGCCAGGTACCTGCCTGTTTACAGGCTGGTTGGGTTTCAGACTGCAGCTTTAGACCAGCTGCAATATGCAATGTGACAGGAAAAGAACTCTATCTGATAGAGTAATTTGTCTCTGTGGAGAAGCTAGTAGGAAGCACCACTTTGCTAACCATTTGTCTAAAATTTCTCATTACATATATTTTAAGATTTTCAGAAACATATGCCAAAATCAAATTGATATCCTTCACTAAAAGGCAGAGCTGTAGCCATTCATTAGTGCAGGCAAAACCACATAATAGCAACTAAGCCCCGTGATTCTTTGTTTTGAGCTCAATATCATAGGCCAAGGTGACTTAGCTAAAATAATAAAAGGTCATTCCACCCCTCTCCATTCAACCTTCATTTTTTTGCCCTCAAATTAATGTTACCAGGACCAATTTTGCTAAATAGCACTGAAACCAATATCACCTGAGTTTTAGTGGCTCTAGTGTATTCAGCCAAGAACTCAAGGGAACAGTAGTGTAGAAAGGAAAAAAGCAGGATAATAATCATAAAGCCCAAATCACAGCTTCTCACCAGGACATTTTCTGGAGCTTGACAGTGCAGTTAACTTCCATTTAATTTCTCTGTACTACTGGCAGAAGACACTGGAAGCTACAGTTGTGGGTCACATTTGTTACAAATAATAGTGATTTTCTTCCCCAGTTGATAGAATTCCAAAAAATGTCAAAAAATACTGCATGGTGTACCTGGACCACTGAATCCATCTTGGTCTTTTCTTTATTTGTTCATTCATAAGGATTTTAAAATAGTACAGGTTATAAAGGCTACTAAAATGGCTGCCCATGCAGCTGAAAGAAAACTGCTACGGGGATTTTGCAGTGATTTTATTGTAACAAGTTGCACTTGGAAGCCCCCTTAGTACATATAACCTGAAACTACTAAAAGTTTCCAGTGCAAATGAATCTTAGGTCAAGATACAACTTTTATTAAGCTGCCTTGCTAGAAAGCACCATTGGTAATTGTTTTCTCCCTTGTATTTATACTAGTGCTTATTGTAGAATCTAGAATCACAGAATGGTTTGGGTTGGAAAGGAATCTTGAAGATCAGCTGATTCCAGTCACCCTGCCATGGGCAGGGACACCTTCCACTAGACAAAGCCCCATCCAATCTGCCCTTGACCACTCCCATGGACTGGGCATCCACACCTTCTCTAGGCAACTTCCTCCAGGGAAGCAGTGGGTCTTTTCTATTTCATGATGGTTGTCTGGAGCAAAAGGTGCTGAGGGAAGGGATGGCCCAGACCAGAGAGCCACAAGTCACCAAGCAACCAGTCTTTACACAGCTGTGCCTCTGTGCCCGTGACAGTTGTCATATGGACTTCAGACCTGCTTTCCCCACTAACACCACTTCCACTACCCAAAACATTCACTCTGTGTATTCAATGCTAATTCACAGTAAAAAATAATTTTATCATTGAACCAAGACCATGTAAGCCTTTAGAACTCCCCACCCCAAGAATGCTCTGTTCCCTCCTCTGATTCTAGCTGGGCTAGCTGTGGTGCCAGAGCGCAGCAGCCATCTCAAAGCTGTCAACTGCTGCAGCTCAGCTAAGCACAGTAGTAAAATATCTTGGTGGTTTCGACTCTCCAGGCTCTTTCATAGCAACTTTGGGTCTTACATGTTTCAGACTTTTTGTGGGCTATGAAAAATGGAACATGTCAACTTTCAGAATGAGGAAATGAGGTGTGATCTGCTCATTTGATCTGAAAAGCTGTGCTGATAGCAGATACAAAAGACCATTTTGACAGATAAATAGGCCTTTTGAAGGAACTATAACACACAGAAATAGATGTGGGGTAATTACTTTTTTCCCTGTATAAAAGACCTATTTCAGATACTCCCCAAATGTAACACTGTCTGCCTTCTTCTTCTCCTCTCCCTTAGTAATACTTTTTTTCAGTTTACTGGCTTGTATGCACAAACAAACATACACACACGTTCAAACCAAAGATAGTGCACAGTAATGAGTAAAAAGGAAGAAGATGCTATTTCTTACTTTTTTTTGTTTTGCATAAGGTTAGCACTGATTCTAGGTTTTTGCAAAACTTGAAACATTACTGGTTTAAGTCAAGCATTCTCTTAAATATTGAATCAGAGCTTTTATTCTTACAGTAAAGACATATTTGTTTTTTCTTGCTTTTATATATTTAGTCTGAAGCTGCTATTGTGTACTATAAAGTATGAAAAGATTTTCTCTACAAAAATTGTTTTGTTTAAATCACAATTACCTTACTTGGTATTTTAGTTAACATTCAGATGACTTGCCCAATCATCAGCCACAGAAATCATACACTAGAAATGAGACCACATGAACATTTGTGAAATTGTTGCAGGTGGCATCACTTATAAAACACCTGTATCTCTAATTATTGCAACATCTTTTCGATGGAGAGGACCAATAAAAACTATTACAAATTCCAAGGAGCTTTCAGTATTGTGAACTCTGGGTAATTTTACCTGGTGACTGAGGGACATACTATATTTCAAACAAATATGAAGGCCAGGTTTGGGGCTTCTTTTTTACCTCTTCCTAGATAGAGGTAGGAAGCACAAAATATAACGTGGTCATTAAAAAAAATTGAACTCAGACACTACAGAGTTACAGTATTTTTCAACCACTAGTGTTTTTCTTTCATCTGACTAAGGCTAGTTAGAGGTGGTCCAAGAATCACAATACACATGCCTGGATATAAGCTATGCACAAAGACCATGTTTTATAGTCTACCTTTGTTTCAAAGAAGCAGCAGTATGATTGACAAGCGGTTGAATTTTGTAACATGTTCACAAAATTTAAAAAGTGCTCTCTCTTGAGGAGAGTTATAATTTCACGTCATTAAATTCCTTTTTGATACCCCTCCATGGCCAGTTACTCACTGCTCCACTGTATTTAACTTAATATACATCTTTTCGCACAATCGAAAGATGGTGAAAAAATAAAATATGAATGTTTTCCCTTTTCTCTATTAGAAGTTAAGAAATTAAAACAGCCTTAAGTATGTTGTGTGAACTGCCAAGAATATCCTTTGAAAGAAAGGGCAGGTAAATAACAATGTGAAAACTAACGGAACATTTTAAGTTTCATCGTTTCCATCCTACTTCTTACTGACTTGCTAATAAGTATTTTCCTAATCTTCCTTAAACAAGAAGTAGAATTTCAAGGAATAGACCAACAGATTTTTCTTCCCTTCGGAAAATAAATATATGCACCTGGAACTGAACTGCAGCTCCAGGAGTCCCAGGCTTCCAAGGGTACATGGACTCTAGTATTCTTTTGTTCAAATTCCCAATGCCTATTGCTCTTACTAGAAGTTTCACCTGATATGGGATGACCCTTCTGCAGCAGGGCATGACCTGTGGTGTTGGGTTTTCAGGTGGCTTTGGCTTTTGTGACAAACATGTGCTTTGTCACAGCACTGCAAAACAGCACATGCTTAGCATACCAGTCTGGGACTGTCTTGGATTTTGGCATAACAAACCTGTTAACCCTTACAGCTGGCCTGTGGAACAACCACCCATTTCATCCTCCACCCAACCTGACCTTCAGCACTGGTGATTGTCATCTGGCCTCACATCCAAAAACCTATGGAGCCGAAGGGAGACAAAAGCTAAATCCAAAATGTTTCTCATATCACTTAACTTGAAGAGAAATAATTTTTGTGGGAATTTAGCCTTTGCCAGACTCTGAAATGTATTAGGGACTAATACTATAACATTGCCCGCTGACTGAAGAGATACTTAACCTTTATGGTACTGCTACAATGCAGAAATTGCAAAGTGTCAAGGAAACTGAACTCTACACTGATATTCCCAAAACAGCTACTAAAACTGAAGCACTATTTTTTTTATGTTTCACCATTTTGCATTTTAAAAACACCAACAAACAAACAAAAATAATCCCCAAACACCAACAAAACAAAGAAAGCTACAGAGTAAACAAGGTTCAATCCTGCATTGCAAGGCCATAAACTCTTTTCCTCAAAGTTTCAGTTTTCTCATATAAATTCCCTTCCAGTGACAAGTGCAGCCAGCATCCTCAACAGTTTAGGTTTGTCTGTCTTTTCAAAGGTGCAAGCTGGTACATGAATGCTTATAAATCCTACCTCATATTTCAGAGAAGAAAGGCTCCAAGTTTCCAGCCCTTCAGTGACATGTTGATGCAGTCAAGAGCTTAGCCTTTGAGCTACTGCAGGAGTAACCTTTCCCCCTTGACATTTGCAAATGTACTCTGCAAAAACACTGTGGTAAATACACCAGAAGCTGAAACCTTGCATATAGCTTCAAGTGGTAATATGAATGTGACCACACCATTTAATACCAAATACCCCAAAGAAAATGATTAATTTTAGCACAGAATTTCCTGCACAGTTTTTAATCTTTATGCTTGACATATTAATAATATTGAGTTTTTTCTTAGAGCTTTAAATATACTAGTGCCAATTTTGATCCTTCTAGTAGCTGCAGTAGTTCTGAGGTCTAATTTCTAACACTTATGTCTGACATATACATGAAGTGCTTTTAAACAATTCATATTTGTACAAAAAAACAGTGAAGGAATTCTCCAGACTGGTTCCAGAGACCATCACAGCCAGGTGAGCACAACAGCAATAGGTGAGAGACAAGTCATAGGTCTGCACTAAAAGAAGCAGCATTTATACCTTGGCTCCAGATTGGACAACAAATACGTTGTCCAATATTTACAATCTGACAGATTACCAGGTCCATAATTATTTGGAAAAGGGGCAGGAAAGCACAACTCAGAGAATGGAAAAAAGATCTCGTGGTATGAAGATAGTAACATTCTTCCATTTAAAAGTATTTTTTAAAAAGACTGTCTGAAAGCCTGAGAAAATTGTGTGCCCCCCATGTTATGGCATGTTATTCTTCCACATACCAAACAACAGGAACTTTCTACCCATTTTTATTGACAGAATCTCTTCAGCGTGAAAATCTATCAAGGAGCTATACTGAACTGCACGGGGACTGTACTCTTTGACAGTATTTCCTGGTGGTAACTGATCCCACTCAAGTTCTTCACTGTTTTATTGTGTCATCATAGAACAATTTCCTCCCACTGCTAAGGCAGTAAATATAGTTTCCATTGTAATATAGTACAAATACTGGAACATATACTTTGAAAGTTGAAGGAGTAAGAAAGATAGTTATTAGTCATTAGTGTCTGCACAGCACAGCTGCAGTTGCCAAATTAAAAATCTTTATGTTTTCAAGTCACAGAATCAACTAGGTTGGGAAAGGCCTTTGTGATCATCAAGTCCAATCTATGACCTAACACCACCTTGTCAACCAGACCATGGCACTGAGTGCCGCCTCCAGCCTTTCTTAAACACCTCCAGGCATGGTGACTCCACCACTTCCCTGGCAGCCCATTCCAATGCCCAATCACCTCTTCTGTGAAGAAATTCTTCCTGATGTCCAGCCTGAACCTTCCTGGAGCATCTTTAGTCTGTGTCCTATTGTTCTATCGCTGGTTGTCTTGGAGAAGAGACTGACACTTGTCTGGCTACAACATCCTTTCAGAAAGTTGTAGAGAGTGATAAAGTCATGCCTGAGCCTCCTTTTTTCCAGACTAAACAACTGAGCTGATCTTCATAGGGCTTGTGTTCCAGATCCTTCCCAGCCTTGTTGCCCTTCTCTAGACATGCTCCAGCATCTCAACATCCTTCCTAAACTGAGGGGCCCAGAACTGGACGCAGCACTCAAGGTGTGGCCTCACCAGTGCTGAGTAGAGGGAAAGAATCACTTCCCTGGTCTTGCTGGCTATACTATTCCTGATACAGGCCAGGATGCCATTGGTCTTCTTGGCCACCAGGGCACACTGCTGGCTCATGTTCAGTCTGCTGTCAGTCAGTACCCCCAGGTCCCTTTCTGCCTGGCTGTTGTCCAGTCACTCTGTCCTCAACCTGTAGCTCTGCAGGGGTTTGTTGTGGCCAAAGTACAGGTCCCAGCAATTGGTTTTGTTAAACCTCATACTGTTGGATTCAGCCCATCTATCCAACCTGTCCAGGGCCCTTTACCTGTCCAGGTCCCTCTGCAAATATAACTGAACAATTCATACAGGATAAAAGCAAGTCTTGCAAAATTATTTTGTGTCTTTATTGATAATTTATGTTATGACTACTAAAACCCCCGATCTATATGCTTTTCAAAATAGGAAGAATAAAACATTTTTGAAAGAATTAATGCCTCTTTCAATAATTTCAAAACAATAATTTGGGGGGAAAAAGAAAGAGAAAACAAAAATCCCATTTCTTGATCATGCCAGGTTAGTCCTAACTACATTAGAGTTTGCATAAAATGAGAAGATGCCCTTTGCTCAGTACCTGCAGATGGTGTGCATGCACCAGCACTAGGAATTATCCAGCATTTACTACACAAGTTGGGAAAATGCTGATCAAAATCTTCTGGAGTAATATAATAAAGTCTAGACATCACTAGAGCAAATTACTTCATCTAAAATTATTTTGTCTACAGCATGTATTTTAATGTTTGTTGAAAGCCAAGTGTATTGTGAGTTATGTATATGGCAGCCTAACTCATGTCATTACACTCTTATTACTGCAGGATAAATTCAAATGACCAAACTTTTAAAGTAAAAAGCTACTTTTAACTTCATCCTTGTAAAATTATCATGTCAGAGGACCTAGCAGAGAAACTGAAAATACCATTGATGCTGTTAACATCCTGATTCAAACTTTTGTGGAGCTGGATATATATCTCCAGCATCATATTATTACATTTTAAAGAACTATCATCATCTGAAACCTTTAAACTGCTATTAAAACCTTAACCTAACCTAAGATTAAAAATATTAAGTACCACTACAGACTAGCTCTGCAGAATCTTTTTTTTTTCACTCAATAGGAATATATCATATTAGATGTTAATTTCCACCCCCAGCTCCCCAAACCCCCAAGTCCCATCCTGTTGGTGGTATGCCAGCATGTTGGAAAATAAGCCTCAGCAAACACAATTAATACAGGATACTGGCTTACTTAGTGTCTCTCACAAGCAGCCTCTACTACACCCAGCATCTGAATTACAGACATGGTAAATCATTCCTGTGATATCTGCTGGGTAGAACTCAAGTAAACCGAAAGAAAAAAGAGAGTATCTTTGAGACACCACAGCTGTAGAAGTAGAATATGGCTCTTTTGCTGTTCTTTTGGGAGCATCTTGTGAGCTGGGCTGAAATAAGCCTTGACATACACAAACAGCAGATTTTGATTTTGCGTATTGTATGGATAGGATCTGGCAATGTTTTAGAAGGGAAATCCTGACATACTGCCATAGAGTTATTTCTAGTCACTTCATCATGCACTGAAAATCTGACCTACTCTTCTTTTTGGGTTTGACACAATGTGTATGTTTTTTGAATCAGAAACTATGATGGAAAAACATTTTTTAAAAAAACAGCACTAAAAGCAAATAACCACTTGGAAAAGAAAAAAAAGTTAGCCACAGCTGTGATAATGTCAGCAGTGAAGGTTAACCTTTAACTACAACAGTCTGGCGTTTCTCTTTGTTGAATCAGCATGCAGGGCTGGCATTTCGTATCATTGTCTGTAACATTAAACTGCTGGGATATGATTAGCTACGTAAGGGCATGTAATTTGTAGTGTGTATCTCCACTCACCACAAGGACGTGTATCTAAACTTACCACAATACACAACGAAAAACAGATCTTAAAAGTCAGCAAGCAAACTCACAGGCTGCAGCTTTTTTTGCAACTGAAACCTGGGAAAAACTGCAAGAAGGTGTAAATCATAATGAGCCAGGGGTTGTCTGAGAATATGAGGAAGAGCTGAATGACACCACTAAAAAAAGCCAGTTAATTAGTGTCATGTTTATACACTTAATTTCTTCAGACAGACCATGTGAAACAGAATTTCAAAAAGCATTGCCCGAAGAATGAAAGAGATCCTTGGTGTATATTTTTACCTAGATGGCTCCAATGGAAAGGAGCAATTGCGCAGAGAACTGGCTTCCAAAACATGCACTGTATTTAGATGCCAAGAGTAATCACAAATGCAAATGCATGCATATGAAGGCAAATCACAACCAGTTAAGACTTCATAATAGGTGAAAAAGGTAGCATTACATCTGAATTCTTGAAATCTCAGTAATTAATACCTTTGCTGATGAACACAACTTGAGATCTAGATTATTTTGTCTGGGTATTAATTAAAGCAATGTTCAATTTACGTTGATCCCTTCAAAAGCTACAAAACATCCTGCTAGCTTTCACAGCATATTCATTTTCACAAATAATAGTTCTTACCATCTGAAAAATCAAGTCTAGTTTCCCTGAATAGGTTTGCTTCTTCACCATATTCACTCTGGAAGCATGCCAAACCCTTCAAAATAGTAAACAAAACCATTTATTTTTGCCAAAATTAAAGTAGATATAAATTTTTATATTACCAGAGGAAAATAGTTCCATTCTGAACTATGAAGAGTCTATTATAGCATCCACTGAAATGAATGGAAATATTTCTTATCATTTAAGTTTTAAACCAGTAATGTCCTACTTTAACAGGTACTTTCTTAACACCGAATACAGATGCACAGCTTTCTGCAACAGCAGATCTCACAGGAACACTGTCAAGAGCAATTGCAGGCATCTTGCAAGCTTTCACACTTTTATGCTCAGTCTGAAAGGCTGTCAAAGTAATGATGATATGCATCATGCCAAACCTAGTGGGTTTATAATTATTCACTTAAAAGGGTAAGTGATTTGTACAGGGTAAACGTTACAAAGACTGTTGTACAAAATACTTTGTTATCAAAAGACAGTCTACCACTAAAATATGCACAGGAAGCAAAGCAAACACAACCTGAACTTCAGCACTACACACTGCTATGCTACAGTTACTTTTTAACAAGAAGGCCATGAAAAGGGGGAAAAAATTTCAGTTGTAACTCCCTTGCAATTCCAAATAACCTTTATTTTTAGAAAAAATTAGAAAAAATTAAATACTTTAAACAGCACTCACACATTTGCCTAGTCACAGACCACTGCTGGTCCATGGCTCATTTGTGAGACCTACTAACAAAGAAAAGGCTTTCAGGAAAGTAAATTCAACCCAATTAGTTTTACTTCTCTCAGGTATAGAAGGTAGAAGAGGGAAAAGATAACCATGGGTCCCTGTCATGCATGCACAGCCTGGTACTGGCCACCAAGGGTTATTGCTTCAGCTGGGTAGACCTGGTCCTCACACAGGCACCTCTAACCAGGACTGTCAGCATCAAACCCATTGCATTTGACAGAAGCATGGCAGACATAAATTTAATTCATACCTGGTAAAAATAAATCTGCTCGCATTACAGCTCTTGCTTCTTCAGAGAAGCATCGTTTTTTCAACCACTCAGCTTCATATTCACTTGTGTGTTCATCAGGCCATGTGATAGAGATCTTTCAATACAAAGGAAAAGGTGAGTTTAGAAAAAAAATATTTGAAAAGCATCATCTAGAACAACAAAACCCCTCAGAAACAGCAGAAATTGTAACACTTAGATCAATAATATCATAGTTAAACTTTCCCTTAAGCATGATAGCAAACGAGTAATGAAAATCCATTAAAAACACCATTCAAATTCTGACACTTTTTATAAATGTTCATTTTCATTTCAACCCATGACCTAATTTGCTGGTTTGTGTGGACTGTTTCCACTGTGGGAGTTGCACTTAATAGAAAGAAGGGAATTATAAAAACTGGCACATATCACTGGGGTGAGCACTTCACCCCAACTCAGAAAATACCTTGCAAAACACTGACAGGTTGTGAGAAAAGAAAAAGAATGAGACAGACAAGGACCTTGTGCTAGGAGAGAAATCTGTCTCCTACTTTTGAAGTCTTCCCTCTATCAAATAAATTTTTAAAAAGTGTTGGGTTTTTCAATTCCTGAAAAAAACATGGAAAGAAAGCATACGGCTTTGCTTGTCATGAACTGAAAGAGCTCAGTCCAGCACAGACCCTCAACTGAATTTTTAAGGCAGATGAGTAGGTATCAATTCCCAATTCACATGACTCTGCTCATTCACATGAGGGTCAAACACTATCAGTATCATTTTAGTATTAGTGCCATGCTTTCATCAGTTTCTAAGTGGAAGCAGACAACTCCTAATTTACCTAATCAAATAATGAATTTGCATTGCATTAATTTTGTCTACAATCAACTTGGGAGCCCAGAATTCCACAGCAGAGACCCTTACCTTGTGGCTGAGACACTCGCACATGAGTCAGCCTCTGCAAACTGCCCCTGCAGCAAGGCTGCCCCATATGACCTAGGATTGACTGCTACATATTCAGTATGTTGAAAACATCTTTAAGTACAAAATTAAGAAAATTAGTTTGCCAAAGGAGCCATGTATTGCTTTTAATAAAACATTAAAAATCTAAATAATATACTAGGTTTTTATATATCTCAGGAAAGATTGAAATTCATAAGGAAGGCAGGTCTTATTCTCTCTTGCTTGATAACCTTCCATTTTTCAGGAAGAAATGTTAATGTAGATAAGTAGACAGGGATACAGACATTAGTCCAAATCTGATTATTGGATTCAACTTCGGTTTGAGTGTTCACTCTAAGATGAAGGTTATTTTACACCGAAAATTTGCTAATAAGCTGGTTTTTTAAATGGATTCAGCTTATCACTTTGCCATTTGTTTTTCAGATTTTCAAGCCATTTACTTAAAGAATAAAGAGAGTAAAAGTGTACGTGTAATTAAATGGGCAAGAGATGTCTGTATTTTCAACAACTAGTGATGAAGCATATGGTAGAATTTTTTAAAGCATTATTATATTACAAAAGCTGAAGCCTGGGTTTATGCAGCCTCTGCATAGCATAACTATAAAGTAAAGTTTCATATGAAGGTGCAAAGATCTGAGTTTCCCAAATTGTGATTCTTCCTAAAAGCTTTGCAAATACGGGGTAAGGTTTGCAAATAAGCAAACTGTGATTAGAGTATAACCTGGAATTTTCTCCATTTTAGATCAATAAGCATTTTTAGATAAGTTTCACGAGAAGGTGAACGATGATTTGCTTCAAATACCTTTTTGCTATCTGCCAGAGCAACCTGCTTCACCACGATGTTCACATCCAGATCCTCGAAGAGTAGCCTGCGCGCTCCAGCGGAGGGCAGGAAGCAGAAGGGACACTGGCAGTTGTCCCTCAGCCAGACGCAGGGGTAGCTGCTCTCACTTCCGTCCTCCCACCTCACGCAGACGAAATGGCCCTCGTCCAAAGCTTCCACCTTATGTATCCCTGGGCTCATGCTGAGCTGCTGGGCGGCGTGGGGCTCGCCGACTACAAGGCTGAGTGCTCCCAGTGAGTGGGATCCCGCCCTTCTGCACCAGCAGCAGGCAACACACCCGGCCTCCAGGGACTCAGGTAGTAGAGCGTGAGCCACCGCCCTCTGCCTTTTGTGCTCTATATTGAAAATGTCAGAGGCAGACGTCAGAGGGAACTCCGTCATGGAGGTCCTAAAACATCACGAAGAGCAGCTTATCACTGAAGAAGTCAGTACAGTAAAAGGACAGTGTTACAATGATTCTCCCTTCCCTTCCAACTACCTAGAGTTCAGGAATATTCATTATATGTTGCTTACAGAGGGTGTACTCAGACCCATCTATTCAAAAATCCCTTCAATTTGATCCATCATGTTGGCTGTCTTTTGTTGGTACTTCTGAGCAGAGATTATGCAACAGCTCTAAAACCTCCTCTCCCCTTGGCTGGAGTAAGAGCATGTGAAAACCTGGCCTCAGCAAATGAGTTTATGGGCTATGACCTCCTCCACCCTGAATCCAGCCAGAGTGGATTTTCAGGACAGATGCTGGGTCTAGCTTTCTTGTGGATATATTCTTCTTCCTCAGCCTTGTTTACTTGTCCCTAGACCCGAGGTAACTGGACAATAGTGTCACTATTATCATATCTCATGTTCCCTTAGGTGGCTTAACTCATAATGAAAGTTCCAATCAGGAGGCATATTCAGGAAGGGGTGGGCTTTGGTGGTCACAATTTCATTATATAGTTTTGCCATAAAGGGCAAGAAGTCCTTCATAACAATGTTTAAGTCCTTAGCCATTACATTTCAGTCTCTCACAAAAAGACACCTCAAAACGAATTCCATAAACCAAAAGCCGGAGCTACTACTAACCATGTTCAAAACCTAAAGCGTGAAAGTACATACACCATAATCCCTGCTGTGGATACTATGGAATAGAAAACAGAATCCACCTCCCTGCAAAGAAAAGCTTTGTAAACATGACTTTAGCAACAGCTACAGAGTTCTGTGAGAGCTCTCTCTCTTTTCACAGCCAGACCACTTTCTATAGATATACTCTTTTATTTAAACCCAGCTGCATACTGTACTGCAGAAAAATGGTGTATCCATATCTTAGAAAAGTTCTGGTCTAATATTTTTCTTATTCAGACAAATTCAGGGAAGGCTTCCTGAATCAATAAGTCATTACATATGTATTTTAATAGACCTTATCAATGTCAAATATTGCATATTTATTAAGTATCTTTCCTTTTTGTTCTTAAGCTCACAGGGCAAAATATTGATGCTACCACGACAAAAGTCTCACCAGCTGTCTTTGTGCACAAAAAAAAATGTCCTGGGCTTCAGTATTTTGACTCACAAAGGCCTACTGGACTTATCTGTCCTTATTTTTCCTTTGCTGCAGTTTAGAAGTAGGCTGCAGGACCCTTGGGTCTCCGTTTGTTTTTATTCATTTGATTGAGTATACCAAAGCAGAATACTGTTTTTTCCCCCCTTTCTTGTGTTTATGAAGAGTAGTCCATTGGAACACAGTAATTACTAATCCTCACCTGCGATGCAGTACAGCTATTTTGTGCATACAGACTTAAACATCTTTTATCCAAAAACTGTGTTTATATCCAGATTGAATATATTTTCTTTTATACGAATGTGTATATAACTAAATAAATAAATAAATAAAGTGTGTGGGGGGTGTATGTGTGTATTTCTACCATACTGCAATTTTCCTTTGAACTGTGAGAATATTTATATTGCAAGACTGGCTGCAGTGTCCTTCTGAGATTTCTTGGACAAAATTTTATTATGTATGGCTGAAAAGTTGTGTTATGCTTTAGGGTTTAAAAAAAATCATTTCAACGTGCCACAAACTTTTGCTACATCTGTGCTCATTTCAGGATAGTTCTCTGTTCAAGGTTAACAGTTTACCTGATGATAATGAGTTGCATTGCCTGACACCTGGACAATGCTGAATTTTCCAGCACAAAGCATGGTACTCACATCCACATGAAATTAAGCACCTGAGCAGCTGAAATGGTCGGATCAAATTATTCCACTTATCTTTCAATGTATAAGGAATTCTAGAACAAAGCACTCTTCCCAGAACCAACCAACCAGTTCCTTTGGGGATAGGGATGCTTTCTCTGTGTACTAAATATAGTAGGTACTCCTGTAGGTATCTGCTTAAGACAAGACCATGAGAACCAGAATTTGCTTTAGAATTTTAAGGCCACCAGGAAGCTCCTCCAGCTTACTAAATGGGGAAGCAGGAGATATCCAAAGGTCTGGATATACATATTAAACCCCTAAGTATTTAATTTCAAAGTTTCTCCACAATGTACTTCATACAAACATTATATCATCTATCCAGTAGTCCACACACTGGTCTTGTACATAAATTTCTCATCTTATGTAAGTGGATTGCCTAATAATTTTAGTATTATCCATATGCTTAGTGTTTAACCTAAGCAAAGGCTCCTCTTTAACTTTGGCATGGTGGTTATAACTACCTGGATTTTGTATATGGACATTCTATAAATATTTTTCTTCAAAATGTCAAAACAAGACTGGAAAATATATTAAGCCTTTACTTTTTGAATGTCTCAAAGGGAAGATTCATCACTAAATCTGAAGCCCTATGTGAAGCTTGCCAGATTTAAAGGGCTTCTCTCCTATTTTACCATTCAATTAATAAATCTAAACTTGCTTCTAAGAGACTTCAAATACACTAGTGGTAATAAAAAATCACATTTTTTTATGGCAAGAAACTGAGGTGAGTTTATTGTATTTCTATCACAAATGTCACTTAACTGGTATTTGTTCATCTGGTAATAGGTAACTGGGTAATACAAAATGCATGTCAAGCAGTGAAGAGCCAGTTTCATTCAGATCTGTCTCAACACTGATTGTCAGAGACATGTGGAGGAAGGGTTGCACATGTGCCACTTGCAGGAGGCAACTAAGATAAGATGGGAGAAAGCCTTGTCTTTGGGGAGACTTCATCTGGCAACCATTTCATGTCTCACATGGGACAGGCAGTCAGCAGGAGAGCACCAAGGGCACTGTACCCTCCAGAGAGGTTCCCCAATCAGATGGCAAAAGGTCTCCACCAATGGACTGCAGTGGAATGTTGCACTTGGTTAATGGTCTCGTGTCAGCAGGTGGACTTTGGAAGGAGCCAGGGGCATAAAAGTAACTGTGTCAGAAGCTATGGGGCTTTTTTGCTTTGGCTTGCTGAGTCTTGGCTTTTTGAGTCTGGGGGCCTTTTGAGTCTTGTGTTTTTAGCTTTGGCTCCAGCCTGCTGAGGTCTGCTTCTAGCCCTGGCCCTAGACTGTTTTTTGTCTCTTTTGCCCTGGCCCCAGCCTGCCTTTTGGCTCTCCTGCCCTTGCTGGCCCTAGCTCGTCCTCACGTACGTGCCTTTCCTGTCGCTGGGCACTTGGCAGGACACTGGCTGACCTCTGAGCCTCGTGTGTAGCCTGTGTCCTGCCCTACCCGTTCGCCCGTCCCAGCAACCACCTGTCCTGCCTCCCTGTGTCCCTGACAGGTGCCCTGCCTGCTTCATCCCTGTGTTCCTGCCTGAACCGCCTGTGTCCAACCCTCTGCTTGCCTCCTGATGCCTATATAACTTAGGTCAAAGTTACAAGGTGTTTATATATCTTGAGTTATAAGATATCAATATAACCTGATATATCTGTATAACCTGATATCAATATAACCTGAATCATATCTTTTTATACCTATATAACCTGATATAAATAACTATCTATACAATGTAATGGCTAATATATGGTTCACTAGCTGCTTAATGCTGAATAGAGAAAACAAGAAGAAAAAAACCTGCCAGGTGATAAAGGTGGATAGCTTTAGTGATAGATAAATATAGTACTGATGAGAAATTGGCAAATGTAAAGCCAATTAGCCACAAAATAAAGAATTTAGGCCAGTTAGGACCAGACGGACCAAGGAACACCGTACCTATGCATGCTCCAAAGACAAAGTTGAAAACTTCAGATGCAAAGAAGACCTTGGAAGCCTTTAGCAAAGACTCCCAACGACCCTCGAATTGGGAAGGCACAAGTGCAGTGCAAAAGAACTAACAACCATAAGATCATAGTAGGTAAATTAGTTCCTGCACGTATGTGATGATGTTATAATGACATAGTAACATTAAGCAATACTTACTAATAAATATACCACAGCACTTGTCAAAGCTGGGTGAGTTAGGTAGAGAAATGCCCCTCACCACCAGCACTGCAATAAACAAATACCTGCTCTGTAGACATTGGTCTATCGGGATTTATTTCCAGTCTATCTTTCGGGCATCACTCCGATCCAGCCCCTCGCCAGGATCCCCGCTGCCATCCTGTCTGGGGTCCCGCACCTCCTGTCCGATCCCCACTCACCTCGTGTCCGGCCGCCCGTCACCGCCGGAGCTGTGCCGTAGAGCCGCGCCTCCCCGAGAGCCGCCTGCCGCTTGGACGTCGACAGCACTCGCTGACCCTCTAGTGGTAACGCCCTCTTTTTCTCTCTGTCTCCTCCGTCTCTCTCTCTCCCTAACCATCCTTTTCCAATTTCCTGCCTCCTTTTCTGTCTTTTCTAGTCCTCTTTTGAAGGGAAACTTATTTTTCGTTACCAATTAGCGGTTCTCAGATGGAATGTGATCTCATTTGAATTAATTTCATTCTAGACCATCTGTTTTAAAAGAACTCCTCGCAGCTCCCCACAGTGGAATGCAACACAAGCAGAATCTCTTCTAAATCTGTGACAGCAGGTTTTGTAAATGCTTTGGAACAAAAGGTTAACCTAAAAGAAACAGACTCAACTAATCCTCACGGGCAGTTTCCATATTTAAAAAAATAAACCATATAATAAAAATTCTGGGAGCTACTGAGGTGAGATACATGTAACTTAAGTTACCATGGGAAAGGCTGTAAGCCAGAGGAAATCTTCACCTTTGCTTGGATGTAAGAGGCTTTTACAGCTGTGTTCAACTCACCTAACTTCAGACATGTACCATCCTGACTTACATCCAAACATCAGATAGACCAGCCTCAACACTCCTAAATAACAGGCATATTCAGATTACAGTTCAGCCAACCTTTTCAGAAACTTACTTTAGGAGGAGACAAACTGAATTCTTTTTCCTCTCCACTGAGTACAGAAAGAGCCTCAGTGACTAGTTCCAACATGGATGTTACACCATGTTACTTACACTTCAGCAAGACTACTTTTCATGGCATTAATTTTATGATTCACTGATGCTTTTATTTACTGATACCCTTCACTATGTACAATTCACAAAACACTAAACTGCTGGGAGAATCACAAAGGGTGCCAGCCCTAGACTTTACTGCAACACAGAAAAAGCCTGGACTGCTGTCAGCAATGCCGCTGTTCCGCAAGGCTGTAGTTTTTGGTGTCATCAGACAAATCTATGGTTAGTCATACAGTACTCTCTTGAAATATTTTCAGTCCTAAGAGCCAGAATCTGAAACAGCCACTGCATCCTACAGAGAGAGAGAAAGATCTCCTTCACAGGCTGCAACAGAAGCATTCGTTATCTTCAGGAGAGGAAATAATTCCTGTGGAGGCTTTGCAATATTAATAAAAATCACTATATGTGGCTTTTAAAATATGTGAATCTACCTGGTTCACGGCCCCAGACATATTCAGCTCTTTCATTTACATCTATTTATTGAAGTCAATGAACTTTGTAACTCCATACCACCACTGTTAATTAGGAGAGAACTGGGCACTCAAGTTTCAGTATTATTCAGTTTGCTGGTTATGTAAGAGGAAGCATGAAAATTACTATAGCAAAAAGATTTTCCTGGTGGTAAAGTTAAGCATTTACTATTTAAATACACTGTAGTATTTGCATTAGACTTCTGTTTCTGTCTTCACTGTAAAGCAATACTTTGGGTTACTCACCTGCCAAGAAAATCCCATAACAATAAAAAGACTGTT
>VZTT01021008.1:0-12397 GCA_013400855.1 Buphagus erythrorhynchus
CCAAAAATGAGATGCCTGGAGACGAAGATGACATCAACAACCAAGTCAGCAGCAGCCAAATCGTTCTATCACCAGGTACACCACCCCACTCTACCTCATATGGCTCAATCACAGCCAGCCCCACTGCTGATAGCCACCAGAGTGCCAGTCCATGCTGAAGAATCCCTTTCATGGCTCGGTTTCCTGACAAGCCATGCCGGGAAGGCTTCACTTCCTTTCTATCGGCTCCAAGATGCTTCAGGGAGACTTGTTTGGACACTGGGGACTCATGAGATGGCTTCCATTTTGAAAATTGTCTTATAAGTGCTTTTGATTTTTTTATCATTTTTTTATTCATTCAGTTGCTTCAACATTTGATTTTAAAATCCCTAGAAGAGGCCTTTTTAATAAATAAAGAAAGGGGAGTTGTGGAGGCCGAAAGCCCAGCAGAGAAAGAGTCTGTCTCCCTCCCCTGGAGGGAATGCCCTTAGGCTCTCCCTGTCATAGTGGTTACAATAAGGTTACTCCCGGCATGCCTCCCTGTTTCATGTAAATTGTTTGTATCCTATTGGCCCTTCCCCCTTTGTACTGCCCCTGCGCCCTCAGATGATTCATTAGTTGTTCCCCCCTGCCCCTGGCTCTCCTATATAGACCCTGCTCCCTCAGTCCCTTCGAGCTTGTTCATCCCTGGAGCCCTTCAAGGAAGAAGACCAATAAACTTTGCCCTAGATCACCACACGCAGCTCCCGTCCATTCCTCCAGCATTGGCCGAAGTGGGAACTCACAAAAGAGCTGGTCACTCTGCCCGGGAGCGAGGACGTGCCTGTGCCTCTCGGACGTCCTTCTCAGGATGCTTCTCCAGAAGGTCGCGGCACTCCACCACCGCTTGCTGCCACGACAGGATACTACAGAGATCTTCTCAGAGAGATAATTAGATTGCTGATACTCTGCTATCTCCTGAGTGTCCACATTACTGACTATACTTTGTCTCCTATAAAGCAATACACGTGCTTGACCCAATAAGAGACTGTTACAAAGGTTGATAAAAGCCATTTAGAAAGAGAAGCTTTTCATAACTGAGGGTGGAGGCATGCTGTACATCCTTTTGCTAATTCCTATGAGATAGTGAGGCATTTCATGAGAAGGCATATAAACACAGAACTGGCCTGGGGCAAGCAGGCATGTGCAAAAATCCACACTATCTCAAAGCTGCCAGACACTGTTAGTGGATAAGCTTTCCCTGAAAGGAAGGAAAACCTTAGTCCACAGACTTATGTAAAGCAAAATTAACATTTATGGGGCTGCTCTAAAGTCCTTTAAAGCTGAAGAGGATTTTTACTCTGTAGACTTCAGTGAGATATAGACTGTACTTTGTCTGTAAGTATTTAAGCAGTACTTTTTAACTCATGAAAGTTAAATCAGTAATTAAGCCATTCCTTTTTTATCCCAATTATTTTATTTGCCACTCATGTTCTTTCTTCCCACTTTCACCTTTCTATTTGGGTAATTAAACTTCTGCTTTGGCATTAAAATGAAATTTAGAATGATAAAATTCACAGCAATCAAGACGCAGGTTGACAGGTAGGCCAAGACCCTACTGTCTCTTGTAATGCTTGAAGTTTTTCGTGGTGATTTAAAAAAGGCTGCATTCTAATTTGCACTGAGATTTGCTGATAAATTAAACAGTATTTAAAAGTGCCCAAAATCTAAACTTCTCACAGATTTTTCTCAGTGTCATGATCCTGCTGACTGTTTAAAGAATTGTATCTCACAACATAAAACATACTTCAGCTATTAGATTTTCTTATTCCATCTTGTGGAAATATTACTGTTTCTGAAACCCTCTGTAACTGATTTTGTAGAGCAAGGCTGTCTGCTAAGATATCAGCTCAAGAGCTCTAGGCAGAAAAGCTGTCTGCATGAGTAAAGGCTTAACATCATGTACTGTATCGATAGGTCATGACAATTAGAAATATGGGGCACTTTGCTGCTAAGTGATATTTATAATTGCTCTGATGGAGGAAATAACATTGTAAATTAATAGAATGAGAGAAACATTGGATATGGGGCAGCTGGATGATATGTTTCAAATGCCATTTCTTGGCAAAATATACTGAAACATCTGTAAACAGAATTTTCTAGGATCTGTTACTGAAGATTGTCTGTACCTCAGAGGATGAATAATTTAACTTCAACAAATAGAATCCATCATGCAAACCCCTCCCAGGTATTTTGTCTCAACTCTATGACACAGTGTGTTAGCAGGCAGGAGTTTTCTCCTTAGAAAAATATCCATATAGAGTTGCAATCAGACAGCCAGTTTGGAGGAAGGTTGCAGAAAAGTTGCATTTGCTAAAAGAATGAAAAAGAATGTTGCCAATGACATATTAGGACTCAAAGATGAAACACTTATTAATGAATGTAATAACAAAGGTATATCAGAACTCCTTTCTTTTTAACTTTTGCCTCTGCCAGCCATTCACCCGAGTTCTACTGAGCACCAAATATGCAGCCATTCTTCTCTTGTCTTCCAAACCAACAAAATATGAGTTTATTCCATCTTTATTGTTTTATTTGCAACCAGATGATAATTGTAAGAAAAATCAGTGTCTTTTTTTCTTTTCAATGTACTTGGCACTATATCTGCCTCAATATAATTATATATTTGCTCTTTAAATGCTGTCCTTTGCCCTCATAATTTCTGTATTGTATTTCACTGTAGTTTCCTGAGGTCAATAAATTCTTGAGTAACATATACATGAACAGGACTGACATAGCTTTACTAGCAGAGATTCAGCAAGCTGTCCAGTACCAGCTGTAGTGATGTTGCCAGCAGCACTGAAAGAAGGTTGTAGTGTGTGGTTATACTAAAACACAAACTTACTGATCATGTTATGTATTTTTCGCTCTTTATTTCTCCTGGGTTTGACTTACACAGTTTAAAATGTGTTTCTTGGACCGAATTCATTAGGGTATTTCTCTTGAAATAGGAAGCTGGTATTTTCTGCTAGGAGCTGTGCCAACTGGAAAAGTGTTTCTGAAATGTCATTTAAGCAGGGGCTATGCTGTGAGTTTTTCTTTCCCCTGAAGGAAAAGTAGTACATCACTGTATTGCCTCAGGAACAACCTGGAGATTTACTAAATCACAAAGGAAATGCATACAACTTGTTGATTTCCTTTTTTTTATTTTTTTTTCTGATGTGTAAGAGGGAAAAAGAGAAAATGCATATGCCTGTCCTTCATTGGTTGAAAAATAGCTCCCTAGTTCTTCTGCCTTAGTGTCTCTCGATAACAAGCTGAACATTGGGTCAAGGTTTGCTCGTACTTGCTTCAGCATGCCTGCTCCCTGCTTGCAAATTGGTAGGAGAAAGAGCAGCTGCACAAGCAAAAGATGGGGAGGATTTTTTCTGGTGGCAGAAAACATTGATTTTATGGCTAACTGCCTCCACAGCAACAGTGTTTAATGCTACTGTGATAGCTCTGTGGAGTGGATTGAGGGTCTGAGTAGTGTCTCGTGGGACTCAGAAAGAGTCTGCAGCTATCAATATTTCCTTGAGCCCAGACACACTGTTATTGCTCTGTAGCTGCCACGTGAACTTATTTATATCTTCTCAGGAATTGCCATGAGTGTTTTGACTTCAGGTACAAGTGTCTTTCATTGCTGCAAATGATTGTCCTGGAGGCTGAACTCATTCTCTGGCACAAGAAGTATTGATACAGGAAGGATCAGAACAGGTATCTTACCCATGGAGTCCGGGTTTTCCACTCCACATTTTAGTAGTTAGGCATATAAAAAAGTGGAAAACAGAAAGAATTTTTATTTTGCTTTTTATTTCTATTGCTACCAGCATGCACCCCACATCTAAGCACGAAAAAGCATGTTTCTATTGGAAAACTTGAAGAGGCTTTCAGGGTTGGCGGAAAAGGCTCCATAGAGCTCTCAGCAAAATAAAGGAGGGAAAGTTTCCTATTACCTCAGATCCCTTGTACTCTGGGGTAGGCAGGGACTCTATATATGTCTTTGCCTAAGTTAAAGTGGCTTCCAGTAAGCTTAACTTGAATGTTACCTGCAAGACTTATTATTTCCCAACCCAGCTATCAGAGGCCAAATTGATATGCCCCTCAAAAGAAGTTAATATTCATTTGCAACTTTTTGAATATACAATTGAATATTTGATAGTACTGATACAAGATTCTGAGGCCAGTAAGTCTTTAGGGCATGGGCATTTTTACTTTCAAGCACTAATGATCAGACACTCTGATCTCCTCCATGGTCTACCCTTTGCACTGAGGTTCTTATAACAGAAATTTCAGAGCAGGATGGTTCTAGAAGGAAAGGCAATTTTGTCACCTCATTGGGCATGACTTGTGGATGTCAGCCCAACAACACCCTGAAATTGTTAATGCCTTGCTGTTTTTAGTTCTTATCTGAAGGGAAAAAAATCTCTGTTCTATGTAAACCCAGCTGCATTGTGCATTAAGACTAGGGGAAAGCTTCTCAGCATATGTACGCTGATTAATTCTAGCATCAGTTAGATACTCCAGAAAGAAGTGCTAGCAGAGTACAGAGAGAGTGTTTATTACTGTAATTCACAACTTGCAAAGCACAACAAAATATATTTACTAATGTAGCTAGCAGTCTTTAGGAATCATTTCCAGAAGTGGCAGAGGTTTTTGTATTGCTTTCTTCTCTCTTTGCAGTCCTTGGACAAAATTAAAGTCTTATTGAGTGGATGAAATAAAGCATGACATTAATTTAAAAACAAACCTCCCAAATCCTAAAAATCTAGTAAACACACCAGTAATGAAAGTCACCTGTTAACAGAAGAAAGATATTTACCTACCTATCATTTTACTTTAACTTCTTGGCTTGTTGGAGATTTTTTTGGCATATATTCCTGTCCATATGTGCACTTGTTTACTATACCATTTGCAAAATCCTTAGCATACAGATGGTACAAAATAAAGTGAATAAAAATTAATAGATTCCTATTACTTCATTTTCTTTAATTCTACTTTTATTACAAAATCCATTTTGTTTCTGTCTAGAAAGAGTTTAGACATCAGAAGAATGCTTAGCAACTATTAAATGCAGATTGCAGCCTGAGTGCTAAAGCAAATAAGTCTGTTTAGTTTTATAGCTTTTCAGTTTAATGGAAATTGGTGCCAGATTGTTTAATCAAGAATTTGTCATTGTTTGTGCAAATCATTTCATATGAAACTATCAACAGTTTCTCACAGTTTCGTTAGTAGAAATCCTAAAGAAAAGCTTCAATAAAGCACAACCTTTGCAATATCAGGAGTTCATTGCAGAAAAGTGTCAGGCCATTTGATGTAATTTTACAAGGAATGGATCATTACATTTCAGGTGAACTTAATGACACATGTGGCAGAAGCATTCTGCAGGTATTAAATATATCTGACAGAAAATACAAATCTAGTTTGAGAAAACACAACTATAGTCTGAAGCTTATTGTGAGAGTGTTTGCAGCTGTGAGCTCTTTATAAAAGGTGTTCTTTATGTTTCTCAATAATCTTAGTCATACCATTAAGATGTCCATCAAACTTGTGAAGCAGAAAGCCAGCAAATGTCTAAATTACAGACTTCTGGTAATTTACATTGACCTCTTACTCATTAGGTGAATTATTAAGTAAAAAACATAAATTGCTGCACCCTTAAAACCTTTAATGACCAGGCTGGATAATGGTGAGTAATCACAGAGTGGTTCAGATGCATACAAAATATAATAAACAGGACAGCTCAGAGTACACATCATTCAGAAAAAATCAACACTGATCAAAAAAACAATGCAGTGCTTTGTCCTGGCCTCTTCACCTGGACAACTTGTTTTCAGTGCGGTAGAAAGTAGATGCAAGCACATAAATCCAGAATATTTATGGAGACTAAGAAGCATCAAATGAAGGTAAAAGAAATACCATATACAAAGTTGGAATATGATGAACTGAGAAGGAAATGTCAAAATCAGTATAATCTAAAACTCTACATTTGGATTAGATGTGTTTTCTTATGCTCTTGTGCTTCACAGAGACCTTTGAAATTTTCACTGCTGCACAAATGGTGAAATATGTTCCCTATTTTGCATTAATAACTATAAAAGTACTAAAAATATGGTTCAAAGAGAATAAACAGCAGGTCTTTAACAACTACTATGCATTGCCCAATATTGGTCTCAAAACCCCAAACCTAGAGCTAGATAGTATTTTACTTCCTAAAGAAGGAAACTATTGTTAATAGGCTAACCTGAGATAGCAATCACCTCTCCTTTAATTAGATTTGTGCATTATAAACATTTGAAAAAATTTCCATTTTTGAAAGAATTTCTCAAAGGGATAGTGGCTGCCCTTACTTCTTTGTTTATTGACTGAAAAGCTTTTTCTGGAATCCTACAGAAATGGCTACCAATAAAATGATGTGTTCTATCATGAGAACATGAAATTAATCATATATAGGTGCTCTGTGAACAGTCAATGTTTCAAAAGAGAAATTTGAACAATACTCTCAGTAAAAGAAACATGAAGAATACTATCATTACAAATATTTCCAAACTGTTTCCAAACCCTAAATTTAGATTTGGATTTGGTAAACCTTTACTGTGTTTTTTAAAGTGTATGTATTCTGAATTGTGAACCAGTGCAGCAAATATACCATAAACTGTATCTGTAGAGGGGATTCCCAGCTTCCTATCTGTATTGCATCTGTATGTTGCTGACAGTGGCATTGGGTTTTTACATTGGTAGTTTGGAACAAAGATCAACATGAAATTTCAAGGTTCTAGCTGAAATTTAAGTCCCTGCTGCTCATAGTTTAATAAAAGGCAATTATTTACTTAAAGTTAAATGCAAATATTAAGAGTTTCTAGGTCCTGCTGTGGGTTCATCAGATGTGCAAAACATCATGCAGTCCAAAGTTATCCTTTGTCAGTTTTAATTTCACTGACGGTATAAGTCTGCATACGTACCTGCATATATACATATCTGCCAATAGTGATTGAAAAAGACCGACTTGCTTTACTACTTTGTATGAGTTACATGACACTCATTTTCTTGTCTGTTTATGGGCTGAAATGTACATATGCTTTTCCCTTCAATTCATGTTCTGTGAGCACATAAAACCAGAACAATACATAGAAAATGCTGAAGGCCTGCACATTATGTATGCATTTCCTGCAACTCTTAGAATTATAGTTGTAGTGTTTTTTTCTGCTTTCAATACCTATTGGTTAGAGCCTTGGGATGAAGTTTTAAAAACTGAAATGAACAGAATTGTCATCTCTTCCTGTACATGTTGGTATTTAGTCTCAGGCTGTATCACACTTGGCGTAGACTTTTAAAGCAAAGTTTTCAGGAGGAAGGAGGAGACTTTCTTATCTGCCTTTGCTGCTGGCAGGTTCAAAGCAATTCAAATATAGTTCAACCATCTGAACTTGCACCAGTTAGATTGTTTGTTATTTTTGTTTCTCTTTCACTTGGGACATGCTACTAAAGTCGAACACATGGGCTTTTTTATACTTTTGCCTTTGTAACTGCTTTTGGTTTAAATTAACCTTTCTATGACAGCCCAAATCACAGTATTGTTGGGAAACTTGTATTGGGAAATGGAAACAGTTGCTGATAAGCTCTGGTCCAGAAAAACTACTACCCATTCTGAGTGGTAGTCTCTCAGGCACAGCTTGTATTTTGTCTTTGGTTTTTACTGAGGTGTTCTGCTCAAGAGTCCCTGTCAAAACTGTAGGATAAACATTACATAGTAGCTAATGTGTTGACAATCAACTTAGTGATCAATGCTGTGCTGTAAAGGAGGTCTATTCTATGTTTTATGACATGAATAAAGAAAAAGCCTAGGCCAGCTAAAGACTAACAAAAATATACCTACTAAATTTTCCTCAAAAATTGCCTGATTTAATGATTTGTCTTTTGAAGATTCTAGAAGTCTCACAAGCTGTGAGTGTGATGGTTTTGCACACACATTTTGTTTAAGGAGACAGCATGCAGATCACCCACAAAACTCAGCATATTAATGGGAAATAATGTTATGTACTGTACGCTTCCCTCATCTTTGTCCCAGAGTCCTGACAAGGCAACAGTTTTTGTAGGAACTCTGTATCAGAACTGAAAATTTTGGAAAACATACTAAAGAATAAAATCATTCTCTTTTTTTGGAGGGTTAGAAAATCCAGAGATTCTTTCTCTCTCTTTTTTTNTCATTTTTCATTTTTCACAGAATAAAGATGAAAGACTTATTTTTAGAAATCTTTCTGAAGAGGTAGATGAAATCTGGATAATGTAGTGAATTGTGGGATGCAAAGGTATAGATGGAAAAGACAAAAGTTAAAAGTAATTTCGAAGAATGTTATATATTTGCTCTAAAAATCTACTTCACAGTTGTAAAATAACACTAAAATAGATACACAGAACATTAAAGTACAGCCTTAGAGCTCCCGTGGTTATGGCAGCCTTTTAAGGGACAGGTTTTAGTCAGCTGAGCCACATTTTTCAGGGAGATCTTTCTGGTCTTTGGGGTCACTGAGATAGTTCCTGTGTGTATGTGGCTTTTCTGCATATATGTGGGACTGAGTCAGATTTTCCCCTACATTTGCTGCTCAATTTTCACACTGCAGCTACTCCACATGTTATTTTCTCGGTAGGTTATTTTGTTGTGCATGGAGAAATAAATGACAGATCACTGTGTTTGTGTGCAGGAAAACCTTAAACTGAAGGAAATTACATGTATGAGACAGAATGGCAAACATGTTACTAGACTTCAGAATACATGACAAAACACTTGCTTTATTCCTTGTTCATGCTCTGTACAGCACATTTGATAATACAAAAGATATGTTTCCTTTTCCAAAGGACCTAGAACACACCAAGGGTTATAAAATTATAACTTATATTTTTCCTGAAGATTTTCAGGCATCTGTTTGAGCCGAAATAAATTCAGAATTTTTATTCCTTAAGGATAAGTAGACTTATCTTTGGTCAATATAAAAATCTAAAAAAGTTTTTCTGAGCACAAAACTTTCAAGAGTATTTTCCTTCAGACCTGTTTCTAATCTAAAATTTGTTTTAAACTGATTTACATAATTGATTTCAAGTTGGTTATGTGAACTGCATTTTTGCAAGTTGTTGATTTGCTTGACTGAATTACTGAGGCTCTGAAACCAGATTTGTCTGCTATGGTTGGTGGAGGAAATATAAATCCCATGATATATGAATTGTAAGGCATCTCCTTTGAGAGCATGCTAATTCTATGCCATTTGAGAAGAGGGGAGATTTCATGGAAAATGTAAATCTAGATGTATCGAACTGAGTTGCAATACTTGGACAGCAGAAATTAATACAAGGTGGAGTAACTTAAATGGCCTTTCTTGGCAAAGAATTATTTCTTTTGTCAAAATTAAATGGGTTTTGCTGAAGACCATTCTAATTTTACAAAACCAGTATTGTCTAGGAAAACATTGCTTTGAAGCAACTTATTTTCTAGTATTGGTCAACAACTGTGGGAAATAGAAAAGATATAAAACTCTCAGCTGTGTGAAAGCAAATCTTAGAATGGAGAAATACAAGAAAGTTAAAGATGCAAGGAGAAGAAACAATAAGGCTATGAGCTATGTAGAGATAGGCCTTAGGAAAATGTTAAGCAAGATAGTAGAAATATGTAAGTTTAATAATGAACTCCTATCCATTGTTTTTAAGCTATTACAAGCAAGCATTTTTCAAAGCAAGATGTACATGCAGCTTTATTAATTGACTTAAGCAAGCACTTGCCAGCTTTTAATATTATCCTATTGGCTAGAAAGCTTTTAAAAGACCACATAACTAAGAGAACTTTGTCTGCTGTTGTAAGCAGCAGAAGCTATTTCCATCTCCTGTGCTTGGCTTTGAAAAATGAGACTGATGATTATGATGGAATAAAAGTTTTGAGACTTTGAGCTGCTCCAGCAGGCCCATCCCATTATTTGTGTATATATATGTGCAAAAATAGTATAAAAAACTAAAGACACTCCAAACAAATAACCTAATACTAAGGAAACATGTTGATAAAGGTTTTGAAAACAAAGTTTCTGAACTATTTCCTAAGATATTGCTTTCAAACTGAAGACTTTTTACTTTAGTAGATATTTATCTCAAAGGAATTATACACATATTATTAATATAAAACATTATATTGTCTCTAAAGCAAGTACTCTGCAATATCTAGGGGAAAGCAGGCAAAGAAATGAAACCTTGCATTCAAATTTTCAAAACAGTATGAAGTTTGTATTGACCCTAGCAATAAAATATTTAGTTTAATGATTAATTACTTATTTAATAACTTGTATAGTGATTATGCTTATGACGAATTGGTGGGTAAGTAGAGACAAAAATAGGTTAATTGTCTGGTTTGTAACTTCCATGCAGTATGAAGAAATGAATCCTGGTTTAAAGAAAATATTTATATTGATATAAAAAAAAAAAACCAAACAAACAAAAAAAAAAAACACCACATTTTTTCCCCCCAGTGTTTAAAAATTTGCACGGGAATAATTGTGTTGATTTTATTATCCTTAGCTTTAAATGTCAATAGAAAGGCTAGCAGTTTTGAAAAATGGATTATACTAAGGAACACTGAAACTTTTCCCCCTAATTTTACAACCAGATGGTCACAAATTGAAGAATCCTATATTATCCCAAAAGTGTTTGCTATATAAACACACTTGAAAATACCACACTTCTGGCAAGCCTAAAACTGCTTTGTTACAGTAGGAATCTTTTCCACAAGAATCTATCGAGGCAATGACATAGGTGTAAGCTATGCTTCTTGACACTATCAGGTCAGGAACTTCATGCCAACTTTAAATATATCAAAGGCAACAAATTTTTCATAAAAATGAATAAGAGAACTAGTGCTATTCAGGAAGATAAAACCAAGTCTCAGTTAAATTAAATGGAAAATTTTCATTACATGTAGAGAAATTAAACCAAATAACTGGACTTGAATCCCTAACCAAAATGCACATGCAACTTTTAGTATATGAATAATCCAGCTGTATCCAGCCCTGGGGTCTCCATCACAGGAAGGAATGGACCTGATGGACAGAGTCTAGATGAGAGCCAAGATGATTAGAGGGATGGTGCACCTCTCCTTTGAGGGAAGTCTGAGAGAACTGGGATTGTTCAGCCTGAAAAAGAGCATCAGGATGTATCTAACTGCTGCCTTCTGAAAGGAGCCTACAAGAAAGATAGAGAGGGACTATTTAAAAGAGCATGTAGTGATAGGACAAGGGGGAATGGTTTCAGACTTAAAGAGGGCAGGTTTAGATTATGTATTAGGAAGAATTTATTTACTGTGAGACTGGTGAGGCACTGGAAAAGGTTGCCCAGAGAAGCTCTGGATGCTCCATTTCTGCCAGTGTTTAAGGCCACGTTGGATGGGGCTCTGAGCAACCTGATATAGTGGAAGGTGTGTCCCTGTTCATGGCAGGGTGGCTGGAACTAGATGATCTCTAAAGGTACTTCTCATACAGGCCATTCTATAATTCCAACAATTCCATTAAAGTAGTAACTTGAATAATAATTTAGGGAAAGCACTGAAATTGGAGAAATTCTTATGAATTAATATGTTACAGTCTTGGAGGTAGCTTGCAAGGTGCATCCCAGTGTGTTTATAGGAGTCATACTCAAGAAGTAGAATAGATATCTGTCTAAATATTGAAAATTCTTGGTGCAAGCTTTTGTTGGAAACAGTGAAATAAAGACACATAGAGAAACAAAGAAAATGGAGATGCTTAAAACACCTTTGGGGTTTGGAATATATCTTTCAAAAATGTAAACTGTTCCAAAATCCACAAAATTTTACTGCAAATATGCAGTCAAAAAGGTAAAATTAAATTATTTCTGGTTGTCCTGGCTCTGCATTAATTGATTTTTTGGTGAAGAGGGAAGGAGTCAGCCACATGTGAGAAACTATGCTCACTTTCAGAAGTTCAAATGTTTATTAAACCTTAACAAAAATGCAACAAAATACTGAATAAGGAGAAAGAGCAGTGCTGGGAGCACAGGACTAAACTACCATGTGCTTGCCTACAAAATGGATGCTCTGCCTTTTATGCCCCTAGGCCCTTCCAAGTCTCATCGGTTAACTCCTTCTCTGCTGTCCATTGGTGGAGACTACTTTCTTGCATCTTGATTGGAGGTCAGCTGTAGTATCAAGCTGGCCCTCCCCAAATGCCCTGATTACCCCAGCTATCCCATGACCACAATACAAGGGGGAGAGGAAGAACACTAGGGGAGGATGTATTACAGTACCATACACATTATCTTAAAATACGCACAATATTTATCCTTTAATTGTGAGAGCCAACCATCACAGTACTCATATATAACACACTATAGGCTGCAATACAGGATGAGACCA
>VZTT01021009.1:961-33832 GCA_013400855.1 Buphagus erythrorhynchus
TCCAAGATCAACGTGAAATCTTCAGGTTTCTATTCTACACCAGACTTGGAGGAGAATGGGTCAGGTCTAGTCTGATATTCTTCCATATGGCCATTCCTGCCTGCATCTCCCCTACCCCAAAATTTAGTGTTCATGTGAACATGGAATTTAAGGGTTTTGGGACACAACAGGGAGATATTACACTGTTTGAAGAAAAGCAACATATTTCAGTCGGTGTTTACTGTAATTCGAAAGTGGGATTAAAGAATTATAAAATGCTTATTCCTCCTCAATTTTATGCTTATGTATGACCAAACAAAATTTATACTTTATTTCCTAAAAAAATTGGAAGTTTTCACTGAAAAGTGAGTTATGAGTGGAAAGATTACATATTACTTCAGAGAGAAGGGAGATGAACTTGACAAAGAAAACAGTCACATATGAGGAAAGATAGATGGATGCCAGAGCCTGTGAACACTGTATATTCTGATGTAAAGCCCATATTTGAGATTTCTGCCATATTCAGGTATTTACAAAGTCAAAACTTGCAAACAGTGACAGAGTTCATAGGACTATAAATACTAAAAGAGAAAGATAAAAATAATTGTTTCTCAAATAACATCAATTATTCAATGAATTTCTAACACATATGCATAATTTTTCAATGGGAGATCAATGGGATGACACAGTGAAATTTAAACATTTGCTTAAATGCTCAATCAAATGAGATGGGATTATTTATATATGAAACTGAAAATTCATATTTACTGTAGTCTCTCATCCAGATTGTTTTATGTTTGTTAAATTTATATGAATAAAAAAATGACCACTGTATATTGAAGCTGATGTCTATTATAAGACTTTTAGGAACACAGAAATCAAGACAAGACCATTCTCCCTGCCAGCATGGCATCTGCATGATGTCTTACTGCACTCCAACCTGCATTCCTTCTATTGAGTATCTAATTTGCCAAATCCCAGTGATGGAACAACAGTTTATGCTAACTGAGAGCTTCAGTCTTTAAGTTTCTTGTGGCTGGTTTTTTTCGGTCTTTTTAAAATTTTGTTTGGGGTTTTTTTTAACTCATATTAAAAATCATCTAGATGGGAAGTGCCTTTGATTTTTGTTCTGTGAATGACAACAGGTATGAATCAGGAATATGGAACTATTTCACTCTTAAAAAGAATACTTGCAAAAGTTTTACTGAAGATTGTGACTTTCTGTGTGCTTCCTTTTTTGGGATGTTCTTCCCCCTTTCTTCATGACTTCCAGTCTTCTAATAACTGTTTTGAAACAGATATTACATAGGAACTCTCCTTGTGCAATAGAATGCTGTATAACTCAACTGCAGTCAGACAAATTTCAGTTCTGGATGACTGAAGGCAGAGGCTCAGATTATGAGGCCTAAGTCTGACATAGGAGTGTTGTCCAGGCCTGGGAAAGACAGACATTTAAAATAGATATGCTTAGCAATATTGCTTTAAAGAGTACAGAAGGTAGGTCAATATATTAGAACTACACTTCCATAATGCAACGTCTATGTTACAGCACCCAGGAGCTTCTGTTTATCTTGGTGTTCAGCTCTGCCTGTAACTGCATCTAAGTATTGATCTATCAATCTGTAGTAGTTAACATCACATGCAAACCAAATCTCATTTATCTTCACACATCTGTCGTCCATTATTCAGATCTAGCATGTCTAAAAATCAAACGTTCATCAGGTTTTTAAAGACGATTTTGTAGTAACAACTCATTTTTCATCTTGTCTTTATTATTCATGAGAGGGCTTAGACCTCCTGAGCACTTCAGCCNTTTTGTAGTAACAACTCATTTTTCATCTTGTCTTTATTATTCATGAGAGGGCTTAGACCTCCTGAGCAGCTCAGCCATAAACTGTTAATACACAGGCTAACACAGCATGAGAGAGAAAAAAGAACCCCACCCACAAACAACAAACTCAGCACACAAACAAGCAGCCCTCGTTTGCCAAGTCTATTGCAATAAAGTATCTGTAAAAAAAAACAAATAGGAAAACGAGGGTGGTGGCTGTTGAATGCTCTGATTCCAGTCACTGAGAAGGAAACAAGACTGTGAGTAGGTAGAGGTAAAAAGAGAAAGGAAGGGGTAAAACAAAAAGCATTTCAAAACAGAGCACTGAACAGGAACATAAGGAACTCATAGGTGAGAGAAACCAAGAAACCTTCAAGACGAAGACAAGAAATACATGCAAAAGATTACAAGAATTGCCAAAAAAACCCAAACCCCACACTAGTAGTGCTTTGCACTTTTGCACTCATCTTAGGATCTCAAGAATCACTTTTAGCAGTCTAAAGAGAGGAAAAGCAGAGACAAAGTGCATCTACCAAGAAGCTGTAAGTGTTGAAATTTATTTCATCAAAAGAAAAGTTTTTAAAAGCAGAATACTGAATTTATAATCATTTAGAGTCAATAAAAAATACAGAGAAATAAAGAAGCATCAATAGCTCTGACATATCTGTAGGTAGTGGGAGTAACCAAGTATTATAACTGGGGAATTAAATATATGAAAATATATATACAGGTGAAAAAACTCCCAAAAATTCTCAGCATCCATTTTCCAACTGAATTCAATCTATAAGACAGGTAGAAAAGTTGAAGTTACATTTGAAACCTGTTCTCCATTTTAATTTATGCACCACAATCAATATTACATGTATTTTCCACACTTCATTCTTGTTTATTCATTATATACTGGTAAGATAATTTTCCAGGGCAGTAAGACAGGAAATCACTTCAAAGAGAAAAGCTTCAGGATTTTTGATTAGATTATTATTAATCAATTGTATTCATTTTCTCCCTTCTAAGGTAGTTCCAGGCAGCTCCACTTTTAAGCAATTAATTGAAGATATGCAAGGCAAAACAGGAAAAAAAAGAAAAAAACCCATCCATTAGATATAACAGCTTAAAAAATAAAAGAAACAGCATGGAATTTGCACTGAAGCCTAGAGAGAGTCACAGCAGAAGAGACAGAAAAGGCTATTCACATAACTGCATTTCTCAAATAATGCTGAAATGTAAAGGTTCTGCAAATATTTCTCAGGATGAGACACCAGTAGGAAATCACAAAAAAACCAAGGGTATGTGTTACCGTGTGGTGCTCAGGAGCGGCAAAAAGAACACGGTAACATACTTCCTCCATGCAGGAGAAGAGAAGGAAGAAAGCCCTTTATTTCAAATCTGGTCCTACTTTTTATAATGGACTTCGTAGGACAGGGACAAAGCACCAGCTTATTGGTCCAGAGAAAGTAACACCTCTTTCCCAGGCTTTCTCACATATCCAGCAGGTGTTTATCTTTGTTTTTAATTCTTCTCTTATGTTTACATTAGAGAAAAGCAGCTAGCTTTGGGAAAGAACCCTAGCTGAGCCTGAGAAAATTGGACTGGAAAAATCCTCACAAGAGGTTGTTCTGGGCCTGACAGCCACAGGTATGGACTGCCCATAATGTCCAGGTTATTGTCATTCTTCCAGCATGTGAGCCACACATCTAAATACTAGATGAAATAAGGGAAAAGTCATGAGATCACATGTCAACCCATAGGATCCTGAGACATCCAAACATATCTGTAGTTCCCACATTGTGACCCAATGAGGGCCTGTGTGCTCACAGAGCTGCTAAGGAATACAGTTTTTACTAATTTTTTGCTTACTTCAAATTTTTGTTTTTTGGAGAATAGATGTCTTCTTTGCAGAATAAAAAAGGTGAGGGATGGGAGAGGGAAAGAGAGTGAATAAATTTTTCAATGTTTGGACTCCCAAGGAGCAATAAAAAAAGAATTTGAATTTAAAATTTGATATTTTTTCAGACTCAAAACAGTGGGGAAGACACTCTTAGTTCTTAGTGCTAGTATATCAAATGCTTCTTTCCATCTCCCTCCATTTTGCCCTCTCAGCACACATCCTTTCCACATTCGCAGCCTGAATATGTAAGAAAATGGGTATCCCATCCTCACTGCTCAACAGTAAAGCAAAGCAGGAAAAGGGAGGAAGAATTAAAAGCTATGCATATGCAATTATGCATATGCAATTGAGTGAAAACATACTCTGGCAATGCTCTGAAATGATTAGGAGCAAGGCAGCACAAATCTGGAAACATTAACTCATGTTCAGAGCCATGCTCCTATGTGCTGCCTCTCGCCACATTCATGTTTGTCTTGCACTGCTTATTCTTTCTCCAGTTCTTTGGAAAGGGATTATCCAAGGTAGTTTCTTGCAATAGCAGGGCTTTAGACTCAGTGACCCAGAAGGTCCTTTAGTTTGAGGTCTCTCTGAGTTGTCCAATTCCCACCCCAGCCATACCCCATAACCTGCAGCTTTCCAAGTAATAGCATGATCAGCCTTTTTCTTATGTACAACATTTTTATTGAAAGCAGAAATATTTTTCTGTATCCTAGCACTAAGTTGTACCGCAGTAACTGAGCAAAATAGAATTCTGTTTGCACACTAGCAAAAAGAGGTAACACTGGCATCCAAATAAAGAGTTTTATCTATAAAATCTTTTATTTTAGACTATTAGGGTTTAAGTTGCATTTCAACCATAAACATGGGAGAAGCTGTCCCAGATGGTGAATGTAAAACGTGCTGTAAATTTTAATGAAGCAAACAAGTCACTAATAACAATAATGCCAACACTGCTGTGTTTTTGGTAGATGTTAATAAAGCAAAATTTTAAAAAAGATCATGCAGCATTCAAATAAGTGCTTTAGAAGCTCAATATAATTTGCTAATTCAGCTATTCACACTTTGATTGCACAGCCTCTGGTCATCTGCTCAAGTACAGCTGTTTCATGTAAAAACAAATTTAAAAAAAAGTTTTATTGTCCACCAGATGTCCCAGCTTGTAACACTTGCTGCTATATTCAGGTCACCCAAGGTTCAAGCACATTTAGAAATCGATTGTTCTTGGATGGTCAACCTTGTGATAGTGGTCAAGGCACTTCAGTCCTGGGTTTATCCTGCTGAGAGGTGAGGGAGCACTTCTGTATTGAAAGAATATTCATGTTACGAGTATCACAGGCACCCCAAACAGATAATTACTACTACAGCTTAGGGAAAGAGCTGGAAAGGATTGGAGCGGAAAGAATTCAAGCAACATATGCCCTGCTTTATAAGGCCATTGAAAACCCATTAAAAGGGCACTACCAGATTTATTTTCTTTACTGAAAATGAATTTATTATTATTAAAGAAAGGTATAAAAGCACAAGGCACAACAACCATCACTGCTGTGCACCAGTGTTCTCACTGCTCTTGATGGGAAGTAGAGGATACATGTAGTGCAGCCAGTGTTTCTCTCCAAATCAAATGTAAAAATCAATGGAGCAGAATTATCAGCTGGAGCTAAAACATCTTGCACCAAGGGTGTCTGCTGCTGTGCTGCACAAAACAGGCTTGAAATCAGCAGGCAGTGTTTTGCTTATGGATTTCACAGGGCTGACAACTAAGGAAAGGCTGGCCTGGAGGAAAAGTGAGCTTGTTTCTGCAAACACTTCTTCTTCCAGAGCAGGAAAAGGGCATCAGGGAATGGAAGGAATCTGAGCAGAGCCAGGGGCTCCTGCCAGAGCCATGCTGAAGGCACAGCTGTAGCATACAGATGCCAACACCAGATCCCCACCAGGGTGAACTGAGAAGGCCGATGATTTCATACAAGAGGGCACCACATTCAAAACTCTATGCCTTTACTGCACAAGATGCAAAAACCTGAAACATCCCAGACATGTCAAGATGTTTCAGAGTAATCTTTCCTTAAACAGGACCTGCGCAGTCTGTCTTAGCAACACAAGCGTCCATTTGTCACATTGTCCAGTGATTTACAAGGAGCAATATCTTGACAGGAATATTTTGTGAGAAATAATGTTGTTCTGCTGTATCTAATTTACACAGCGCTGCAGAAGACACGAAAAGTTACATTTTCATCATTTGTCCACCACTCACTGTACAGCTCCTCTCAGACACTGAATTTTTGCAACTCTACACAGTCAACACCAGCCCCTGGCACTTAAATGTGCATTACAATTAATAGAACAATTACTTGATTGAAAACTCTCCCTCTTGAGCTTTCCCACTGTCAGCCTCATAATAGAGAAAAGTACAGGAAACAGAGGATTGCTCAGCTACTTACTAATTTCACATGAAAATGAAAGTCCCTTCTGTCCTAGTACACTGAATTCTGGAAGAGCTGCTAACGTCTGTGAAAGGACTTTACCTCTCAGCTTGGACAGATTTAAACTATCAGTATACTTGTTTTTCAAAGCCTGCCTTTCTTACTTTGTTCTCAGAGCTCATGAGTGTCTCCTTGCCCATTTTTCCCCCTCAGCACTTATTTGCTTTTCATCCCCACAGCTGACCTGCCATGATGCCCATGCAAGCCAGTTTATCAGAGTTCCCTCTGCTCCCCATTTTGTCACCATGTCCCAACAGATAACCACAATCCAATGATTTGAGTGCTCTTCAAAACCTCAGTCCTCCTTTGTCGGCTGCCACTGACAAAGAAATGGCACTATGTCTTTTATCTTACTCCTTTCCACATCAGTAGCCAACTGCAGCCTCTGTACCCTTGGTGAGGCACTGAATAGCCAATAACAGGCTGGAGGAGACGGAGCAATGGCTGGCTCAGTGGCTTGGTTAGGCTGAAGACAAGGATGCAGTGCTGCTGGAACAGGAGCTACGCTAGCAGCCTCATGTCTGCTGCAAGGAGCCTCTGCTATCCTGTACAAGGGGAACAGGAGAGGAGCAATACAGCTGGAGAAAAACTGGGTCCTAGCCTCAGGCTCCCTGTGACTTTGGTCAGCCACTTCATCAGATTTAACAGCTGCTTTCTGACACATCAAAGCAGCAGAAATATTGTTCAGAAGTGCAGCAGGCTTACATCTATCCAAAAGAGTGTGGAATAGACTCAGGGAAAGCAAAATGCAGCGGCTTCAAACAGTTAAAAGGATTAGGCTTGAAGATGTTGGATCAAATTTTAATCATGTCAGAAGAAATCCATCTACATGCCCAGGGAGCAAAATATCTAGCCCAGGACTTGCAAAGAGATTGTCATTGCAAATGCACATCCTTGCCTTTTCCACACAGTTCAGGCAGGACTTGGTCTGTGCGTGCACAGAGGCTTCTCCACTGCCTGCCCAGCACTCACGCATTGGCTCCCAGTTAATTTCCCATTCCCTGCTCTCCACCTGGGTTAGCTGCAATTGGAAATTCCCATCTATCACAAGTCCCCAAAAGCTGGCAAAAATGTTGGAAGGATTAAATCCAATTTAAGAGGGGGGAAAAAAAAGGAGGCAGATGTGGGAGGCAACAGAGGGACAAGAGGAGATACTGCAGCCGGGATGCAAAAGGAGTGAGCAGGTGCCTCCCAACCATTTACTCTGCTACCACATTCTGTGGAAGGCCCAGTAGCAGGCTTTTCATCCTGGAGTGGTGCTGGCAGCGTGCAGCCCTTGCAGGGACAAAGGGAAGCCTGATGTGCTCCGTGCCAAGTCGGCAGCCCCAGCACCCGGGGTGCCCTGGAAACCCGCCCCAGCTGCAGTCACTCTGCCTTCAGTGGCAGGCAGCACCGAGTGCCACTCCTGGCCATTGTACAGGCTCACACAGACTAATCCTCTCAGAGGTCATCCTAATGAATTAGCAGCTACTGGACTAGATGGGCTGCAGGCAGGCTGCAGCTGAAAGCTAGCTGAAATTTCCCCTTACACCTCTGTTTCTAAGCATCAGATTCAGTTTCCATCTCTCAAATGATTTTCCCTGTTTTGAACCATCTGTTACAGACCCATTGACTTGAACGACAGTTTTGTTTGACAAACTACAAAAATTTGATTCTATGTTTTGAAGATTCAGTGTCACTTTTAGGCTGTTGTTAGCTCTCAGAGTTTCATTGCCAGGCAGACAATAACAGGTATTTTTTTCAAGCTGCAAGGACTGGAGTCCGGGGATTATATAACTGGGAAAACAAAATGTGACCCACATCTAATGGTTCAGAAAGCAAATGTAAGAAAACAGTGATTATTTGTCAAGCCTCATTTTTAAGCCTATTTCAGGACCTTCTAAACATTGAGGGTTGAACAATTTGTATCACTGCCAATTCCTTAAAACAAAATTTGTGCCCTCTTCTGTTTCAATTATGCAAACTGCATTGTATCTACAGTGTTTACACTTTCAATAAAAGATCTTAATATCTAAGCAGACATCCAAGCAACTTATTTCTCTGTGCTTTCTTTGAGCATTTATCACAAAAGGTTATTATTTCCATGGGACTGTGCAATTAGAATTCACCCTTTATTGACCTCTGTCATATTTTGAATTATCCATTATCTATGTTGTTACTAAACTGTTACTTTTCAGTCTCATTTCATTTGCAGTTCAGAGAACGACTAATTCATTTAATTCAATGGAGTTAGGTCTTGCTTGCGCCAGCAGAAAAGAAGAACTGGGACTTCTGTTTTCCAGCCTGTCCAGCAGGTACAGACAGGTCTGATCTTCTCTGAAGTCCATGGAAGTCAGTCACCCACAGAGACCTTCAGACAGGTAATGTGAGCCAGCTTCTCAGCTGTCTGACATCTGGTGAAATCAGTAAATCAAAACTGATAGCTGCAGTTAGGCAACATCAGAGCCTCTCACCCACATGGGTGAGAGAAAGCCCTGGAACAGCAGGAATCTGAGAAAGCCTTTAGAAGCCAACAGAATATGTGGCATTATGCACAGAATACACGAATATTGCTGACAGCTTTTTTTTCTTCCTGCTCCCCTTTTGTTCCAAAATGGTACTTCTATGGAGCTTTTTCCTCTAGATTTCACAGTTCTCAGTGTTCTGTGTAACTGTAGCTAATACTTTTTCTTCAACTAACAATAATCCCCTAGCCACGTTATTGGTTTATGGCTCAGCCCAAGGACAGAAATAGGGCTTGCCATTCAAATTGATATGAATGTGTTAGCATGTTTTATAAACTCTAGGGAGTGTTATTCTGGGGATGTTTTGCAATCTGATGCCAAATTTGGATATTAATTCTGGGGACAACTTTACTGCTTGTAATCTGACCTAGATGGTCCTAGATGGTCCCAGATCAGGTGAATTTTAGACGCACATATTCCTTGCAAACGCTTATGTGAAAAGGAGATAATAGATCAAATATTCCACAATTTTAAAAAAATTGAAAAAAAAATCCCCAAATCCTAAGAAAAAAAACACCTAGAAGAAAAGCAGACAAATAGCTATGGAAAAGGGCTACTGACAGACAAGTTCAAAGTGCAGTTTCGGATTTTCACTTAAAAGCTTTTACACAAGGAATCTCTTTCTGATGATAGCTAGGCACATTTACCTCTGTACAGCATGGTGCACTTGGTAAAGTAGTGTAATGCCTCTCTTCCTTCCCCTGAACCTCACATTTTCCACATCCTTAGCAACATGACTGTTATAGTAGAAAAACTTCAAATAAAGCCAGGGCATAGGGTCTGTGGAAGAGCATAGAGTGAAACAAGTGCCTCCACAGGCAACAGTTTGGAAACCAGTGAAGTACTGATGAGATTTTGCAGCTATTGCAGAGATTTTTGTTTATATGCAAAAAAAAAAACCCTCACAAAAACTGAAGCACCATGCATGAAATTCATCAAGATACAGGTGGTTTAAATGAAAGTTTAAATGAAAGTTTAAATGAAATGACTGAAGACACACATTTTCCTTGATGTCACTTTTATCACCTCCATGGTAATTTGATTTTTATATTTCAACACCAATGAAACATACTTCCCTTATTTTTTTCCCCCTCATCTTCTGAAACATATTTCCCTTATTTTTTCCCCCTTATCTTCTAAGGCTACAATGATTCTGAAAACTTCACATTAAGTGTGAATCTGTAGCAGAAAACTGAAAATTATCTACTAGGAGAACCAGGTTTATGAATACCACATGTAACTTCAGTCTACCCATATCTAGTGCGTTTAGCAGTTGGCTAATTAAATCCATTTAAGTAAGATGGGTCCTTTTGCATCATATCTCTGCTTACTATTCGTGGCCTGCTTGGGCAATGCTCTGTTAAAATCCCATTTTAAAGCCCCTGCTTTGTGAGATGACATTTTAATGTAGTCAGTGCTCATCTCCAGAGTTTTTCTATGGAAAAAAAAGCTGTGTCTGTTCTGAAGAGATAAAGCAAGAACACAGAAGAGCTCAAAACCCCTCGTGAGGGGGCAGAGGTTAAATGCTAATGTTTCTGTTCTCTCTGCTTCTTATTAAGTAGATTCTTAATTAAAAGCCTTTTTTATTTTGTTTTGGTTTTGTTAGACAGAAGCAAAGCATTTGATCTGCTAAACCCTTTCTACCTGGTCAGATATGAATCCTTCTCATCCTTCATCACCACAGGACTACCTGCAATCCTACTCAAACACTGGTTCTGCCTTGGAGCCCATAGGGATTTTGCACAGCCTGAATTTATATTAGTTCATACAGTGCATTTTCCTCCCCCCACTCTGCCCACACTTTGTCAGAAGATGTCTGTTGACTTGCATTGACGAGGATATTAACAACCCTGGGGAAACTTTTTTCCTGAGCTTGTCTCTGCAAGGTGACACTTGACATGCTCAGTGCCACAGTCTAAGCACAGCTGGGCAACTGCTGCCCAAACATGAATACTCATGATAGATGAGTTTATTTAAAAGCTGTATCTGATACTGATGACTGGCTTGAAACACCTGCCTCACCAGCACCACAAGAGGGCTGCCAGGCTAGTGAAACACCAACCATCACTCATCAGCAAGATTTGAAACTTGGCTAATAGTTAACTTTCTGACCTATTAGTCTGCTTTCTGTTTATGTGCCAAAGTATGAGAGATGAAGGGGGCACATTAAGTCACCTGATGGCAAACATATGCCAAGATTTACTTGCACTTCTCGATGTTGTCATTCCACTTGAACACAAACAGTTGCATGGAGAATAAAAGAAAACCAGAGCTCACTTTCATGCTGACTTCGCTGTGCACTTTTGCAGACACAGCCTTCTTTACAAGAGTCCTCCTACAAAACTTCATTCATTCAGCAGCCAAACATCAGTGCTGATTGTGCATCAGGCACCAGGCTGGCATGTTGAAAGGTGATTCATTCCTCTTAGCATGGCACTACAAGTGCCTGTCTCTCTCCATGCTTAATATAGAAGCACCTGGGTCAGCAAACTTGTGAATGGTTAAAGGTAGCAAAGCTGAACCCTTCCCTCAACTCTGTGGCTTAGACCAGCCACAGATAAAAACCAGCTTTGTAAAATCCTGTGTTGCTCACCAGGAAATTTGTGAGACTTTGAGTCTCACAGCCAGAACCATTTTGCTCACCCACTTTACTAAGTGCAAGTAAGAAGGACAATTAAAGGAGCATTACCTGGCAGGAGCACAAGCACAGCAGCCAAGACATGGGCAGCTCCAAGAGGACACACACAGACAGCTTGGGGACAGCAGGACCTTTGGAGACTGGATGGCCAGCAAACCACCATCAGAGCAACCTGCATGGCAAACACTCCTCTCTCCTGCACCTGTGTGTTGCAGACATGATGCATGCCTCCCACCGATGGCAGCAGGATTCAACTCCACCCTCCAAGGCTGTGTCCCAAATGCAGAGAATTAATTAAAACTAGGTCATGTTGCAAGATATCAGATCTACTTGGAAAAATTAAAAAAAAAACAATTTCTGTTGAGTTTTCCCTCCCAAAACAAAGGAAGATCTGGATAAAAAGCAGGTAGTAACAGTCATTTAATAGAATGAGTCCATGAAAGAAAAAAATAAGCACACAGCTTCTTTAGCATGCAGTGTACACTGTAGGTAAGTTTATAATGTTCATCTTGGGTTTTTCTAAACTCTGAGAAATATGAAAGAAATTGCAATGCTGTACAGGAAAGGCCCAAGTATGGAGTTTTCCTTTAGATATATCTCCAAAAAAAAGCACAAAAATAAAACATTGAAAATGGCCTATTGGTAATTTATCAGCTAAAAGGAAGACTTACAGAGTCAGACAATATCACCTGAACAGGATCCAAATGCTGATCCTGGTATAGAATAAACTCTTAGTTCAAGACTCAAAGTCTGAGAAAATAGATTCTGCCTTCATATGTACTATGTAGTCATTATAATGTACAAAATCAAAAGTGATAGTGAATTTGACCATAGGATATGGAAATTGTGAGTGCTTATCCCTTCTGAAAGAATATATTTTTAAAAATAGATTAATTCTAAAAAGAGTTTAACAAACACCAAGTAATAGCTTAAACATTATTCTAAAAACCATTTCCCTATTATTTTGAGAAGAATAATGTCACAAAGGATTTTTGGTCAGTTGGTTGGTTAGCTTTTGGACACTTATTTCCATACACATTCTATAGGTGTTTGCAGGAGCTGTGTACCTCTGTGGTCCACCTCACATTCCTTTTTTAAAAGATGCTTTAACATAGAAACGTTTTATTGATAAATAAAAAAGTGGCTGGATACACTAAAATGGAAAAACATTACAGTACTACTTAGGTTACCCTTTCCTTTCGTGTCCATAAGACATTTTAGCCTCCTGTCATTCATCAAGTTTTCCAGTTTTTGGTTGCTTTTAATTTTCACTGTTATTAGATTGAAAACTGCAGAATTCACTGTTTTATCAGTGGAAAAAAAAATCTCTCCTAATTGCATATTATAAATATCATTTCTTTCCCCAAAATTATCTTTTATGGAGTCTGATTCCCTGTTGAGACACCAAATTATTCTTTCCATTCTAAATAACAACTACAATTCAATACAGGAATTCAATAGCTGTGTATCTTTTTAAGCACCAAATTTAAATTCTTTTTTGATATTAATTTCAAAATCAAAACTAGATGGCTCTCTCTTTTTCATTCCTTTACCTCTTTTTAGGTCCCTCCAATAATGCCAGCCTATCCTTATGAATCTTCAAGATGGACAATAGGAATATGCAAAGAGTACAACTGCTGACTGAGGACCACTGACACACTATATATTTCCTCAGCTCATGGTAAATTTTCATACCACCAGACCCTTGACAGATTAGAGAGCAGCACAGGCAAACTCTGAGAGGTGAGAGTTGTTATCTTTTTGCTCCTTGATTTTAAAATGCATACCAAGATTATAATTCAAGCTGTCAAAAGCAAGATCTTTTCAAGATATTTCAGTCTTGGACACATTTATTTATAATTTTGTATAAAATGCCCAATTATTAGTACCAGGTTTGTCTTTCCACAGAAAAACTTACATTATGCATGACCAGTATCAGTATTTAATAAGTTCATCTGGGACCTGCTTTTAAGAAAACCAAGAAGAGAAAGGTACCTGATTTCAACAGTAAAAGATTCAACCCCCAAACCCCTACATCATATAACCCAGTTATAAATGTAATATAAATGTAACCTCTGCCCTGAGTCCTTGTGAGTGAGAGTTCTTGTGGATTGCTGGCTTTACCCATGTAATAACACACTTATGAAACACAGTATTTATTTTGATGGTAGTTAGGCAGCTGAATATATTGGTTATACAACTTCAGAATCAATACTTGAACAGTTATGTTTTATTTATCCCAATCTATGTATATTTTGCCACCTTTATGCTAAGCAGCAGGTAATAGTAGCTAAATCAAATTAATAGAAAATTCTATCAAGTCTATAAAATTGAAAAAGTTATGATTTAACATTCCTAAGATACCATCATTCCATATATCAAAAACTCTACATTTCCTAAAAAAAAAAACAAGAAAAAAAACCAAACACAAACAACCAAAAAACCCCAGCAACAACAACAAAAACCCCCAAAACAGCTAATAAGGAAATGCAATCAAACCTTCTCTATTTTTAATGTGCTTATTGAATTTTGTCTGTTTTAAAACATAATCCCACTAAACTGATAAAAGCTTTCAAGAAATATATCAGCAGATTCAATCTCCTTCATGAATTAGCAAAATAAACATCTGTGAATTGTCCTTTATCAGTCACTGCTTGTTCCCCTTTTCTCCTACGTTTGCTCAATACTAATAATTTAATCAGGAAGACAACCTATTTATAGGAAATGGAAGAGATATGTGTTTCCACAGTGCCTAATTAAATAAAAATTAAACAATTTTTTGGAAATTTTCTGCAACATTTGCAATGAAATGTGTTCTTTTGCTCAACATTTCTTTTTCATAAATCTGTTAGAAACACTTTCTCAGATGATTCATCTCAGACATGGAATGACAAATCATTAATACTATCACTACTACTAGTGTTACTTTCATTGTCTTGATTGATGTGACTGAATAGCAAAGCAATTTCATAACCTACTTCAAATCTCCAAATCTTGAGTTTGTGAAAGCAGCTACTGTGCAGAACTTGGATTCTTTGGGCCTAAAAGAACAGGAGCCCAGAATAAAATAAAAGCAAGAGACTAAAAAATTTTAAAGTTTAAAAAAAAGTTGGGGAGAAGCTAAGAGGCAGTAAGACATGAAAATAAAGCAGTTTATATTTTGTCCAGACTGTTCTACTCATCATTACTGGTACCCCTTTAAAAACACTTAAATAAAGAGTTTCTGATATCTGCTTACTTTGTACACCACCAGAGTTATAGGAGAACTTCTAATAATGAATATAAGACCTCAAAATTAACCTAGTCAGACTGGAAAATATCCTAGTTCATTATTAAAATTTTAAGTGACAAACAGAAGATTTACTAAAATTATGCTCAATAGAAAAGCAAAAGTATATAATAAACAACAGGAAACTTTAAAACTAATTTTCATTTCAAGTAAAATAGTGGATTTTTGTAGTGTGTTTAGCCCATAGTATGTTTTGTAGTATGTTTAGCCCATCAGAATACTCCTAATACTGCAATAAAAATAAATATAACTGACCACAATTCCCTGCAACACCAAGAATCTATGAGTGTGAAAATAAAACAGATTCCTACTAATATGTAAGAACACAAGAAATAATAAAGCCCAAAACCAATACTGGAATTTACATCTTTATCAGAATTAATATTGCAAAGAGATTCCAATTTTTTAATAGAATAAGACATCATTATTTCTACATCTGAAAAGTCATGGTCTGATTTGGGATTTTAATTTCTTCAGCTTCACTGCCAATTAAAAACTTCTACAGCTTTCAAAAATTATTTACAGGTGAGATGAAGGGGCGACATGACCAGCACATATTTTACTTTTAGCTCCAAGGCCATCCACACCTGTCAAAAACATTTTAGAAGGAATGAACATGGATAGTATATGGATTGGAGTGGTCACACCACAGTAGCTGCTAACAGTGCCAACTCAAACATTAGTTTGCTCCCATGGGCTGACCAGCCAATTCAAACTGAAAACACCCCCCAAACACAGGTTAAGAGATGATTCATGCAGGGGAGAGTTAGAAGGGATTTAGATACATGCAGAAAGGGCCAGCAGCAGTCAAGTCATTGACTCAGATATGCCTGTGTGTCTGCCACCTGAGGTGCAGCCTAAGTGATCTGAAGAAGTAGTTTCAGTTTAAGAGCAGTGCCTAACAAAGACAAGAGACTAGTGTCTGGCAAGTTAGGAGCAGAAACCAAGTGCCATGGGACTTTTCCTCCAACCACTGCAGGCAAGTGAATGTCAACAGAGTGCACAGCAGTTGCCTGAAGCTTTTGCATTCAACACTATTGTGCTGAAATGTCAAACAGGATCTTTGCCACTGGCATAAACATTTTAGAGAAGCTTCAGGGAATATACTACAGTGCTTACATCTCTGCTCGTTCTCATCTTGCAACACAGGAAAGATCCCTCAGAAACAAACAGACTGTGACTTGTAGCAAAAACTAGGATTTCAGCTGTGAACAGATGAGGTTTGGGAAGGAGGGGTAGAAAGTCAAGGTTTGAGAAATTACAGAAAGGTCAGTCAGATGCTTACCTTACACATGCAGTTCTTTCAAAACAAACAGATGCCACATGGCACTCTTAAATATATAAATAACAGCGTTCCCTCAGCATTTATAGTCTCATATCCAAAGTTCCCAAAGAGTAGCAGAAGTCAGACGTATGGAGAAGGGTGTGACACCAATCCCCAACTCAGTATTAAAAAGGAACTACTTCTCTTTGGCTCTCTTTGTGCTTATCAGGGTGGTGATCCCATTAAATGGCAGAAGACAGCAAAAGGGCACTCCAGGCAAATCCTCTTCCATAGCTTCATGGACTGTGTGGTATACTGCTCCCCAAGAAAGCATTCTTTAAAGAATCAGTGCTCCCCCTCCTAATCAAGCCCAGTAAATTTTGAGGCACTGTACAATGCCTCATGAGACCTTTGCAGAAGATATAGGTTCCCACAAATGTGAACAATTACAAATGATCAAAGTATTAAATGAACATCTTATACTCATAACCAAGTGGATAACAAAGGGAAAATACTGCAGTAATAATATGTATTTTTTCCCACAAGGTGAGGTCATCTTTGATTTAAAAATACTGTGATGTGCAGCTTGATATAGAGACTCCATTCCCACTCCAGCACTCTTCTTAGACAAATTTTACTAAGAGGAGAACAGATTACAAATATGCAAGCCCATGTGTAGAAGGCAGTGTGATGTCCTGAAAAGATAGCCAGCCTTGTTACTTTTCCATCCCTTGTAAATAATGTACATAACTGTGGTAGGATTGCTGAGAGTTGTGAGTTATATGGGGCTATATATAAAGCTAATACAAGTTGTATTCTCACAATTTGAATTAAGTAGAGTGGAGAGCACAATGTGGCTAATTGCATTTATTCTTCCCTTTATATTCACACACAATTTAATTTCATCTTAAGATCTGTGTTGGAAAAATGTAGAGACTATGCTAGTTTGTATTTTGTTGGCATTTATTTTGTGAACTGCATTCTCAGACTGCATTTTACTGCTGTCAAGAACCACAAAACCTTAGAGACAAGATGCACAGATTTTTCTTTTCCTTATTTTATGCTCTTGTGGCACTGTAACAAAAAGTATGAAAACGGACAAACATCACTTCTCCATTTAAGGCTTTGTACAATTGTTGCACAGTGAATGACACCCAAATAGATTCCTTCCCCCCCTCTTTAATTCTGGCAGATATAACAGATTGAGACATTGCTAGACAACTACTAGACTGAAGTAATTAAACAGCGTAATGTGCAAACAGCATTTTAGAGTCAGCAATTAGATCACTCAAATTAGATGTTTTATTTGCCCAAACTTGTCTGTAAAGCTCATCGAACAAAAGGCTTCATTTACAAACAATACAGCACCAGACTTTTGAAGCACAGAGCTAGAGCACTGCAGACCACTGCCTGTAGTCAGTGCCCAAAGAAATCCATCACACTGATGCATGGTCAAGACTTATAAACACCCCAGAGACAGCCCGGCTCCCTGCATTTACAGTGGGCACTCAAATCGTGTGTATGGGCTGTACCTCTGACTGGAGGTACAGAGTTCTGTGGGAGGAAGAGAGAATCCTCAGAAGTACAGGTTTATTCATCTTTTGAAACTTGTTTGAATTTTAAATTAGTCTAGTGTTTTTGAAATGTTCCTGTTCATGGCCTTGAAAGCTGAAGACTTCGAGCCTAGTCAGGGACAACACAGAGAAAAAGCAATGTCCACAATGTGTTTTCTTAATTTTGTGGTTGTTGTTGAGATATATTTGAGAGAACAGCATCATAATAAAAATAACATTCCACTGCCTGCTCAGCTTCAGACCTCCTGCAGTGTACTAAAAAGAGGAAAACTGATATTCCCATGAGTCCTCTCTGTAGTCCAGGTCCACTTATTATCTAAAAAATTATGTAAGTCAATCCACTGAGTAACACACAAACCTTATAAAAACTGCCACATGACAGACTATAACATCCATTATTTATCCCTGAAAAATCTGCATGACTAAATTGTCTGTACAGCAGCACAGGAGACATGTCTTATATATTCCACTGGTCTTCAAAGATCAGTGACCTTTTTTTCTCTTTCTCTCTCCTCAATTTAAATCTTAAGGGATATATTTTGGTCACTATGCTCTCTGTGGAGGAGTGGCCACTTTCCAGAGAAAGCCAAAAAATTATCTGAGATATCACATAAAATCTTTCAATCCACTCTTTGACAATGAAATAGGAGCAACGCACACCCTCTGTCCTGGGTAAGTAATCTCTCCCTTAATTAAATAGTGTAAAAATCCATTCAGATATATTGTAAATAGTTTATACGAACACTGTCATTAACTACCAAACACACTATCCATGTAAAACAAACTGAACCTGTGTATTGGTTTAAATACAAGTAAAAAACAAAAGAGCACAATCCATTCAGAGGTAGAACATTGCAGTCCACCACAAAACAATAGAAAAAGTAAATTTTGTGTTGGCCATAAATTTTTTTATGAAATATTGTCAGAGCATTGTTAAGTCAATTATAATATCCTGCTATTTATATTTTAAATCCGTTCTCTCCTGAAGCCCCCAAACTGAAAATGTTCCACCTCTCCACAGCTTTAGATAGCTGATAAAGGCACTGCCTGGACACATAAATCATGTCCATTCTCATCTAGGTGTGGATTTAAGACACAAAATTCCCATCCAAATCACTAGCAGTATTTACACTGATTTCACTGGGTTTGGAACTAGATATTAAAATACTTCTCCTTAAATTTAAATTTATTTTGAATGACCCAAGCTTCTAGGAACTGCAGGAATAAAAACAGCAGGAATAAATAATGGGACCATTAATAAATAAGTGTTGGATTTGTCTGTAGAAAGAAGTCTGCCTTTATTCCTTCTTTCCTGGGACAGGTAATAGCACTTGCCAAAGCAAAATTTCAAAGAACATCCTGTAGCAGAGGGGCAGGTTTTTTTGTGGAAATACTTAATCTGGGAGCACCATTCCTAAAACATAACATATACCCACTAATAAGATCAAGGGCTGTAACATCCTTGCCTCTAACTAGCACAGTCCCAGGTTTTTGTGATAGTAGACTTTATTCAGTGTTCCTATCAAATGATTCATATCTCCCAGTGGCTGGAAAAGGGGAGGTAGATTCCCTTTTCTCAAGGAAAAGAAACCCACTCACTGGTATCACCAGAGAATTCACAAAAGATGAGCAGAGAGGAGAAGCTCAACTGAAGGCAATGGCAGCAAAACCAAAGGAGAAGCCAAGGACCCATCCAGGTCCCAGGAGTGACCCGGAGTCCTGGGGCCACAGCAGGCCCTGTGGACCCTTCAGAGTGCTCGTTGGCAAAGGGAGCTGCTGCTCTTTCTGTGACCCAGCTTTGCCACTTCCTCAGGTACAACACACAGCCGACCTTCACTGCTGTTTCTCTCTCCTGCTGCAGCACGTTTGCTCATGAGAGGCACTGCAAGTGGCCTGATGGTGAGTACATCTGGCCTCTCCAGAACAAGAACCTAGAAAAGAAATCTCTGAAATAAGTGACACGTGCTCCCAGTTGCCACCTTCTCCAGGCTGGTGCAAGAATGTCAATATAATCTCAGCTACATGGGAAGCCAGACTGCAGACTGCAAGCATTGTATCGCAGCCCTTGATCCACAGACTTTTCCATCTTATGCCATGGGCCCATACACAGAGCCCAGCATCAATTTAGCATTTCAGCAATACAAAAGCTCAGCAAAATATAAAGAATTTTCCCCTTTTTTTGTATACATGTGCTCTTTGTTTATTTTTGCTATCATGTGAATGTCGTTCAAGTAAGAGGGGAGGTGAGAAAAAAGGAGATTGAAGGCATCTTTGCATATTATTATCACTTACTGTATTATCACTTACCTTGCCACTGATGCTTCCATTTCAGATTTAAGTAAAGAAAATCAAAACTATTAGAAGCAGCTGATAAAAAGAAACCAAAGCCACTGGAGTGTGATGAAAGCAAAGGAAGATTATTAATGTGTTGCAGGTACAGGAGAGAGATGCAATTATAAGATTCAAGGGAAATAAGGCAGACAAAAACATCTGCAGTGAAAGTCTAATCCTTTGAAATTAATTCATTTACTAAATACTCCTATCTTTTGAAGTTTAAGATTCACAGCAAATATCACTTGTCAGAAAAGCTTTGGCAGAACACACTTTGAAATACTCATCATCCAACTCCGAGGATAAAATAGGGATTAGAAAGAATGTGTTTTCTTTTTACTTTTTTTTTAAGATAGCTATATGCATTAAGAGCATTATTATCCTTTAAGGGCACATTTCAAGGAAATTAAAAAGAATTGTGATGTTATTTTGTTTCTTTCTTTTTTTCTCTCTGTTTACAAAAGAGCTCTATGATCTTGACCGTTAAAATGCACTGAGCTGTTGACACTGTATAAGACATGTACACTGGGTCTCCTTCTAAATCAGACACAGATCAAATAGTCTTGCAAGGGAATGAGAAAAATCAAAAATATCTGCAAAATATACTGACATGCAAAAATTTACAGATATGCCAAAAGATTGGAAGGTGAAGTAGCAAGGAGGGCAGATGATCCAGGGCCTGACTATAGACTCCTGTCTGACATGTGGAATCCCCATCACTGGGGAGCTTTATGAGCTGGTTATTGAGGGATGGGCCAGACGAGTGTCTGAAACACATCCAGTCTGGCTTCTCTGTGATTAATATCTCTTGTTTGCATTACAGCAGGCTGAGCCAGGAATGAGGACCCCCTCCCCTAGCCACTGCACACACAAACCTTTATTCCAATTAGTTTAGAAAGGCTGGAGACCACTCACGACGTTCATATAATTTATTTTAAATGCCAGGGTTCCATGAACCTCTGCAGTAAGGCTTGATCACCATTCAGCTTGCTTCTAGGTCTTTTTTTCTCCATGTCTGATTTAGCAGGACCTACCCAGTTTAGCCTAAATGTCATGAAAGTGGAGGGCAGCAAGCAGGAGATGGGGCACTATGTACCCAACCTGAGATGTTCACGGGAGGGTCAGCGAGCCCCAGCTGCCACGGGATGTGGAGACAACAGCTCCTCAGCCTCACCTAGAGCCTAGCAAGCTTCTGTAAGGGGCTACCACCTCCTGACCATGAATTCAAGAGCTGCTTTACAGCAACAGCACTCTGTGTGCGGACACAGTATGCCTCAGCAGAGCTAGTGCCTGCACAAGAAAGATTCACCTATTTGCTGTACAGTCCTCTGAATCAAGTATCATGCCTAAAACATCATTCAGTTTAATCTACTCCATGGCAGCAGCAACAATGAAGTTTGAATTTTTGCCCTTGCCTCTCCAAAACAGACCCAACAGTTCTCTCATATAGGGATCCATTTGGGATAATATTCCTCTTAAAATCACAGAGTTCAAGAGGGTAAAAAGGATATGTCCACAAAGCAAGCTTCAGAAACTACACTGAATAAATACTGCAGTATTGACATTTGCAAATGATCTGTTCTAGATCATCACCAAACCCCTGTCCAAGCTGCTGTCCAAGAGGCAAAGGCACTGCACACACATAGTCCTATAATGCTGTGTATGATTTTCTAAAATCCAGCTCACAGGCATGCACACCCCACCTCCCAGATATCCTATTCCCTTAAAACAGGCTGGATCAAATCAAAGGAGCCTGTCATCAAGGAAGCAAGGAGTTGCAAAGACTTCCTGTCAGACGGTAAGGAGGACAAGATGGTGACAAGCACACCATCTGGCAATTTCCTTTTCTTCCCAGGCTTCAGCACACAGCCCAGATTGAAAAGCTTGCAGGAAATCCTTCCTACACCCATTACCTCTCAGCTTCTGTGCTACTCTCCTCCTCAACACAAACAGGGCAAGGTGTTGCTTTCTCAAGGTACAGAGGCCACAGGATGACCCACAGTAGCTGGTATCACTGCAGCACACACAGAACTGCCCGTCCCATTTTGGTTTAACTGTGTTGTGCTGTGGCATCCCAGGCTCCAGAGCCTGAGGCAGGCAGGTGGTGCTCTTGGAGGCTGCACAAAAAGCAAATCACCAACAGTCTCATCCCACTGGATTGCAGGAAGAAAAATCTGCTTTGTTCTGCATGCAGTCGCTTTAGAAATCAGAGAGTTGTTGCTCTAGGCAAGGCACAACCTCAGTATAAGTAAAATGAGAGAGAACCAGGCTCCATTCATGGACTGGAGACAAGGACTACAAACACTACACCTCAGCTTCAAGGTGAGCCAGAATCTATAAAGTTTAAATCAACATTTGAAGATTCATCTTGTCAGAATCCACACCTAAAGTCCTAGTGATTTCAAGCTTCTAAGCTCCATCTACTTAAAAGCTCCACTCATATTAGAAAGCCAAGGGAATTGTTTCTGTTTGTGAAAGAAATAGATACATATAGTTGCATATGAAAATATATATTACAAGTCAAGTTAAAGGAGAAGTTTCTGGTACAGGACATGATAGATTTATTTAAAGAAATGGTTTAAAATATGATAAGAAGTAAAGAGCCCAGAAATCAAAACCAAAGCAGTTAATGAATAGTATACAATAACTCTCAAAAGATCTTTATTCTGCAAAATTTTCTAAGCAGTTTACATTTTCAAAAAATTTTCTGTGGCCAATAAGAGTTGATACTAACCAGGTGCATTATTCAGTTAGGAGTGTTATGTATAACAGAGAGAGAGTTTATGATTTCAGCAGAACCCAAACATGCAGAAAAACATTTGCAGTGAAGCCTCCCCATTCCCCTTTGTCACAAATAATTAACTGTCTTTTTAATTAAGGCATCATTGCTCAGATATCAACTTCTCTTTTAAAATACTGTGAAAAAAAGGAGGAGTACCAACATTCTGACAAATTTTGATGTATTACACAATGGTGCAAATTGTATAGGACTCAGAAGATGCACACATCACAATAACAATCCCAGTTTATTCTACTAGTTGCACCAGATTAAATACAGAGACTTGTTAGATTTCAGTGGAGCTTCTGCTGCTGTAAACCTTAAAAAAATAGAAGAGAGATATTCCTGGAATAAGAATATGTATTAAACCCAACATGATTTCAAGGAAAATTGGTTGGTGATAGCACTCAGAAAACTCAGCTGACTGCTAAACAAACAATTATATTTACAGGACAATAAATGCATTCAACCAGCTATCACATAATGGCACGTTTTGATGGGCTTTAAGCTGTGTCTTTACAAAAACTTCATTAGACTACTAAGACCCTTTCACATTATCTTCAACTGGAAGAGCAGCAATAAATCAGCTCATTTTTCATTATCCTTCTCTGATCCCTGACAACTGAAATTCTCATATATATTTAATTTCTAAAAAAAAATGTAAGTCCTGAATCAAATACAAGCTTTTTCAGCTGTGGAATTACCTCAGAGAATTAAGCTGGTTTGGACTAAGGCCATTCTTTTAGCAAATTAGTAAAGAACATGGAATAAATTCAAACTACAGGCCAATCTGAACTCATCTCCCTGTATAGAAAATACATTGCTCTATTTACATCCCAATTCAAATAAATCAGTATAAGGGAGAAATTTACTTCAGTTTTATGACACAATATGCTAATCTCATTAAAGTAGATTTTTGACAGATTCAATAAGTTTTGCTTAACTTAAAAGAGACACTTAAAACTTCCTGAGAAACTTCCATAGAACTTCTCTTGCAATTTGCTCTCTGAATTATCTTAGATAAATAGAGGTTCATTTATCTATACAGTCTTTGGCAGATTGCACATGTAGACTAAGTGTACTCTGTGCCAGGTATATATTGCCTCCAGTACAGAAGCCCCATGTCTATGTTAAATCTATGTTAGATTTAGCATCACTCTCCAGCTATGTCCCTCTAGTTCTTAGCACAGTGTTAACAACATTTAGGTTTGCTCTCTTTCATTAATGCTTTCATTTTCACTCTCTGCAGCTTCATGTGCTTTTCCCAGGGTCACTGAAATGGAAAAGCATTCTTCTGCCTTTTGACTTCTCTACCAAACCACATGCAGAACAATAAATCTATGGGCACCTTCTCTCATATTCATCAATTTGGACAGATCATGTGTTCTTTTCCATGTTTTTGTTTTGTTTTGTTTTTTTAGAACCCCCAGACCATCCTCAGTAGCATTATGAGATGGTATACTCCCTTAAACTATAATTATGTTTGATTTTTGAGCAGTCAGATGAAATATCTTCTCCACAATAGTATTGATAGACCTTTTTTTAGACTTTAGAGTTTATCTTGCTTTATTTATTCATTGAAGTATTTTCCCTGTTCATCTCTCTAGTGCTCACTGTACACTGCCTTAGATGTAGAAAGGAGGTTTTTTTGTTGCCCGCATTTAAAAGAACCTTTGAGTAGTATCTTTTTTGTTTGTTCAGTCTACTTCTCTGCATGTAGTAACTAGATTTCCTGCTTTTGCTTCATCATTCTTTACAATTCCCTGACTCCTCTTTTCATCTTGCTGTCATATACTGTTTGATTTTCAATCTTCAGATACTCCTTTTCTGTGATACCATTCCTCATCCCAGATGGCCAAAAATATGTTCATTTGAAATAACTTTGTTGCTTTATTTTTCTTTTTCTTACTTTCAAAAACTTTCTAGTACCATTCTCTTTTTTTTCAGTGTGAAACATGACTAGAAATACTATTCTTACCTAACTTCCAAGGTCTTTAGATTTCCCTCTACACAAAGATCATAAATCTTCTTAGTCAACCAAAATACAGTCATTTAACTTTTCTGGGATCTTGTTTAAAGAGTGTGTCATGATCAGATTTTCCTGTCTTCCTCCCCCTCTACAGAGGTTTCATTTTTCCCTCTCCTCTTTGTCATTCATAAGTCAAATATTAGTTTAAGCTATGGCTTGAGAGGGTGTGCAGGAACCACCAGGAACTGCTTACAGTATGCAAGAGGGATTCTGGAGGACATTTGGGAAGGTGACTGTGTCACAGCTTTTGCTGTAACGCAGGCAGCTAACCAGCAATTCTAAGTGTTAAAAGGGGTCATGGCACACATGAGTAATGGATATCTGATCTCCAGTCACAGGACATATCAACTGTAAACAGGGAATTTTGACATGGTGAAGGGAAATAAATCTGAACAGAGGAAGCATAGCTTCATTTACTGGATGGAATCCCACAGTATCTCAGTAAACATTGGGGCACATGTTAACATGAAAACTTAACCAGATAAAATTTTAAAAGTAGAACACTAAAAGGAAGGCCTGGATAAGAAAAGCTAAATGCTTCCATAATAAATGTGCATAAACCCAAGGCGGGGGGGACATACAAACTAGCCTACAAGGGGCCTCCAAGATGTGGTCCTGTGGGAGATGAATGAGCTCTACTAAATTAAGAGGCAGTACCTTACCTCACTTCACTTCAGGTCTTGCCATAAAGCATTGTGTCAATACCAGACGTAGTCAGCTGTATCTTCTCTTATTCCTTTGCTAATTGATGATTCCATTGCTCTTGCTCTACTTTGGGAGAACAGTTACCTGCAAAAACTGTTTATCAAGCACGTTTCCCCCTGACACTACCCTGCAGCATGAACCTTAGCCAGCCTGCAGTACCCCAGGCAATTCCCAGCAGGACAGTGTATGACAGGGACTGTATGAGTGGACAGCAAGATGAGATAGCCCTAGCTGGTTGCAGAAGAGTTCCCCTGCACACATAAAAAATATTTACTATGCTGCTTTAAGAAAAGAGGGCAAAATCTAAGCTACCTCATCTATAAACATAGAGTAGCCTGCAATAGCCTGCCATGACAAAGAAGCTATTATCTCCTCATCTTTTCCTAAAATCATCACTGATTTTGGTCCCCCTAGTTGCCCTACAATGGTAGGAGATTAGGAAAACTAGGAGTATTGACTGGAAACAATTGCCTGACATTTCCTCCATTCAGATAAGCTATTCTTTTCTTGTGCTATCTGGATAAATCAGAAAGCCTGATACCAAAAACACTCTTGCACATGGTGTGGGCCATTTTGAAGCCCTGTGCAATATAAAAGATGAAGGGAACAGGACAAATAATGGAAAACAAACATTTCCATGAATCCAGCCTTTCATTTTGATTCGGGTTTTTTTGTTGCCTTTTCCACACTCCTTCATATGTATGAGTTTGCATTTGCATAAATGCTGAGAATAAGGGTCCATACAAATACTCATTCATATGCAAACAAGGGTATTAACTCCTGTTCCAGAAGTGTTTGCCCTCTGTTTACAAGGCTTCAGTAGCAAAATCACACAACAGAAAAATATCATGAATTCCAGCTGGTCAGTGATATCCCACCAATATTGTGGACTAGCCCAGAGACAATAAAAAGCAAACAAAAACACAATGATGTTCACAGTGCCTTGATACAACTAGGTAGTGAGGCTAAATATGCACAATCAGACTCTGCACACACCATGCTTATAAAAACACTGCATTTCCAGATAAGCTGGCTGTCTCATAAAGAGAGAGTCACGTCTACCACAGTGGAGAATGCCTGAACACCTAGCTCTGCTTTCTGCTGCCACACAGGCAGGCAGATTTTGGCTTCAGGGTTTTGTCATTTGTTTCATCCCGATGCTCAAGAGCCCAGAAAGAAAGGAGAAACTCCAGAAGGGATGGTTGGGATGCTCACTTGGGAATGGAAGCAGCCACATTTAAGTCACTGGCACCAGTGTCTGTAAAACAAGTATTCAAACTCATTTTTCTATGCTCCTGATAAATTAGCTCATTGATCTCTAATGTGGCTGATAGCTCTCTGTCACATTCAGCTACTGAAACTGCTAAACTTCTTCCCTCCTTCCTTACTCTCCCTTTGGCCAGAAGTGAGTGGAGTGCACTTATCCTAGATCCACAGTGTTTAGGATCTAGCTCTGCTTCCAAACCTGTCTCCTGGCTTTCTGGTTGGTGTTGAGCATTGATCTTTACTTCTGACGTGAAGCCTTACAAACACAGGGCTGTGTGGTACACAGGGACCTCATCCCTTCTTCCTCTGTTGCTCAGATCTCCCACTCTGGCAGGTATTGTTTTTGGGATGTATCAGCACTTTTGACAGTAGTTTTGGTCAGAAAAAAAAAACATTTTGTCTAACCATCCACTTTCTTCAAGAGCAAAAGACCAAATATGAAGTATGAGATATTCAACCCCCCACAACAAAAATGAGAAACTTTAAATACAAAACATTAGCTGTTAAGGAAATTAATCATAAACTGTGAAGACAAAACATTATTCTAGGACTTTTTCCCAGTTAATATTTTGCTTGTAGTAATTCTACAAGTGATTTCAAATGTGCCCTTCCTGGTTTCACTTTCATCTTTGAGAACTGTTCTGAGAAAAGTAATTTTATTAGATAACAGGAAATTTTTGAACCATCCTAAATAAACTTGTTTTCAAAGAAACAAAGAAATGCTGGATCACATCTTGGCATCATTTATGACAGTGCAAACATATTGACACAGATTTTACTACCAAAATTTATATTTTGCATCTGTTGTCTACAAAAAAAAGGGAGAAAAACAAAAGAAAACAACAGAAAATCACAATATGATCAAAATTACAGTTAAGTTTTTAAAAATCTCTTTACAAGAAAGGCTCCATTTAGGTACCAGGAGTCCACACCTGGGGTGGTGACCAGGCTGCACCTGCACCTCCCAGGAGCTCTAGCAGCCATGACCTGCTCCTCCACTGGTGTCAGAGTGCCAGGAAAAGTTCCCAACACATCTGAAAATAGCCCAGGGAATGACTGCAATTTATGACAAAAATGACAGGACACACATTCTAGCAGGGACCAATGGCCAATCTAACTGAAAAGAGGAAATTAAAGTAATGAGCATTCAGAACACGGTTGCAAAGGAAAACCATTTTGGTAATGCATCTCAAAACATACTGAGTTTTCTTGATAAAGTTGAGTGAGTTCCTCTGATCAAATCAGTAGTTTTAGAGTTTTAAAAATTAACTATTTTTTACTTTCTTCATAAGACTTTCTGTTTGCTGGAAATGTGTTTGGTTAAACAAACCAAATTTATTACCATTTTTTTTCTCATTTTCAACAGATTTGCAAGAGGCTACAGCAAGAAGCAGGAAACACACAAGTCTTCTATTCTGGTGTGCATTTTGAGAGAGACTTGTTTTCCACTCTCTTAATTTACAGTTTGTATTTGTATGGAGTATAAGCTGTGTGAGGAAAGCAATTGATTTACAAAACAGACTACATGCAGCACATACAAACTGACTCCTCTTATCAAATAGGAAGGACTTTCTCAATGCAACAGCTTGGTGCAGAAGAGCATGCTGAGCTGAAAAGCAAATGCAGCTATCTGATTAATTGATTCTGACCTCATAAATATTATACTTTGGGGGCTCTAATGGAACTTCCTGAGGGTAAATTGCATGGTTCACCTCATTCATTTATATCTCTGGCTGACAGATGTACATTATGAAATGTCACTGAATATGCTGGCAATAAATGAGGTATAACATTAGCATCTTGGTTCTGTTTTCCTGAAGGAACACTTTTGTTAAATGAATCCCACACCAGTAAAAATATTATTCTCCACTATGTACACTTCTTTCTATTTTAATCAGTCTCACAGAAATATATACAGGCCTTCCAAAAACACAGAGCCCCAGTAAATTAACAAAACAAGCTGCTCTTTTGTTGTGCATGTTTCCATTGTGAAGCTATATTGTTGGAGAATATTAGGCTGTGACAAGCATTTGATAGTGTAGTAGTTGCACTAATGTTATGGTTATTATCTTTACAACCGCACAGTGAAACACAGTTAATTAAAATACAGTGAAGAAATTGCTCCCTTCCCCTGCCCACACATAAATGAGATGATAAATTTGTTGTTACAGTCAGCATACAGGGTCCCTTGACCTCTCTGCATGTATTTAGGCATTATTCTATTTTATTTCATTTTTATTTCGTTGCCATTTGAGACTGATAAAACTGTACATAAAGGGCTTGGGAATAATGGCAAATAACCATGACATGTGCAGCTTAATGAAATTATATACTGTGGTGCGTTGCAATAAAATTCATAGGAATATGTGCCCCACTACTGTAAGGCGTGCAAATTCCAATAAACCATTAATCCTTGCCATGAGCAGGCCATGACTGCAAAGGTAACTTTGCCAAGGAATAGGGGGAGGGGAAAGAGAGAGGAGGAGGGAAGGAGAACAGAGCTACTGGAGAGTGTGGTAGTTAGAGGAAATGAACCATCCCTTTGGGATTAAACCTACTTCCAACTATCCCCTTTCCTCCCACTGTTAAGGCATAATTGTTATAAAGGACAGCACTGGAAAAACATGTAATTTTTCTCTCACTAGTCGCCGTCAGCTATTGCAGGCTAAGGAGCCCAAGTGATGCTGAAAGACATTTCATCTTGTCGTGTAACCTCCAGGACAGCTCCTGAAGAGCTGCACGGGGCTGCCTGCTGCATCTCAGCACCGAGAGCAGCACCAGGGGCAGCCCCCTCTGGGACCTGCTGGCCACAGACATGCTCCCCTCTAACAAACAAACCCCTCTCTTCAGTTTTTCAGAAAGGGAATGAAGGAGGGAGGCCAATACAGTTGGGAAAATTGATCATCGCCAGGATTTTCTGCAAACAGAAACTGAAAATAAGTGACAGAATTTGTGCCTGCTCTGCTACTACCTCTGTGCATTTATTGATTTCCTCTCCAGCACAGACTACACCTGGACTGTAAAGGGGCTGCACAAGACACCTCTGCATAAAACCACAGAGGTCAGCTGTCATCAGTAATTTTTTGACTGAGTTTATGCTTCCAAAAAGGCTAGATAAACGTGTTAGATGCAAAGAACACCATCTAGCACTAAGAGCAGGAACACAAGGCATTGTTTTTGCAACATCACCTCTGCTGTACACTGTGAAGGGTTCTGGGAGCTGCCAGGCTCTGCAATTGGGCTCAAGGTGGCTGCAAGGGAGGAGCAGTGTCCTTGGTAGACAAGGATACCTGGGCTCCAGGAACATGGATGCTATGACAAAAGCTCCTCTTTGCTCCAGTGCAGTTTACTTTGCTTAGTCAAAGTCATGAGTCAGGCCTCATCAGAATCATCCAGATTTTTTTGTTTAGGTTTTTTTTAAATTTTGTTGTGCTTTGGATTTTTTGTTTTGCTTGTCATTTAAAATAAAGCAGCAAGGATGAGAGGAAGCAAGTTGTAAATTCTGTGACACTGCCTTCCTGTTCAGACTTTATATTTCTCATCTCTATTCTGCTAACAGCTTTGTGACTCCTAGTTGCAATGTTTGCATGTTAGGATGTTTGCTAGCATACCTGTCTATTAAAACAGGAGTGGAGATATGTTAAAAATCAGTAAATAGGATTCCTACCCCAGAAAACCTGTAGAAGGTGTATATGCTTAGATGTAGGCAATTATATATTTATACATTAAAAAAAACAGAATGACAACTAGAAAGTGTAATTATGGCTATATTGGATTTCTTTCCTGTTTACAATTTTCTACCATTTAAGAATACTTGTCTCTTCTGCTTCTATCTTGCACACAACTGGGAAAAAAAAAACCACAGAGGAAACAAAATGTAAAACAAATATGAGTGCTTTACCAGTTTCTGCCAAAATACTAGCATAGACACCCACCTTGACTGATAATTAATCTGGAAAAAACAAGGGAACTACCCCACACTGCCTCATACCAGGGGACATTATCCCATGCATGATTTCCTGGCTGATACACCAGGGTCCAAATTACACAGTACCCAGGGCCATAAACCTAAACTTGCCAAGGCATTACACTGATCAGCTCTGAGGCTGCTCAGTGCCTCCCACTTACAGACAGAGTTTTGCCCTGTTCCAAAGTGTTGTACACCGTCAGGCTCTGCATATGGAACCAAGCTGGACAATTATCATCCAGTCCAGCAGGGAGCACTCAGGTGAACCAGGTACATGCCACTAACCCTGTCTTAACCACAGCATGGAAAGAAGATCACTAACAGCAGAGGAGTCTGCTTTAAAAATATTAACCATATCACACTTGTACTTAATGTACAGTGTCTAGACAGTATTGACTGCGTGTACAGATCACCCTCCCAGGGACAGCTCTCTGAGACCTGAAGCTGTGCTGCTATAATTAAAGTCTACAGTCTTTTGGAAGTCACTTGCCTTGGCACTTATGGTTTTCCTGAGCAGCCTTGCAAGCGAGGCAGCTACATGCACTTCCCTAACATAACAGGTAGAAGATGAGGAGAGGGGGAGCCATCTTCAAACAACTGTGACCAAATTTACCTGCTTTATAAGGCACTGTGGCTGATAGAAGTAATGTTCTATCTAATTCATCTAAACAGAGCATAATTTCTTCTTCTCTTAAAATTTCCAGTGTACTGGTTTATAATTTTGATCCCTAAACATCAACAGCAACCTTTAAGACAAGGACAGATCAGTACTTTTTATTTTCACCTCTCAGACCAGGTTTGCACTATACAGACAAGCAGAGGTTTTTAACTCTACAGCTTTACTTTTCATACTAATTTGGTGTTTTATTTTCACCACAAACCACACTTCTATAAATGGCCCAGCCAAAACATCATTGATTTTGCCTCCAGCAGCCCACCCAGCTCTAAAGGTGTAACAGCCAAGGACCCATTAAGCTGTCTTAATGCCCCAGATTTGTCAGCTTCTCTTTGGTTCCCTCAGAAATCAACTGGTTGGTGTCTCAGAAAACAAGTCAAGCCATGCAATAGTGGGTGCACAGGAACAGCCTCACACATGGTATTTGTTTGGCCAGCAGTGGTTTAGGAGCTGAGAGCCAACAGTGTTATCCAGCTCTCAGTATTGTTATTGGGCAGCCCAGCAGACATATCATTCAAAGGCTTCCTTATTCTCAAAGGACATTACTATTAAAAATTATTTTAAAAAATAAATTAAGATCCCCAGCCTTTTCTTTACTTTTAAAAGACCTGAAATGCATTGCAGTGTTCTTCCTTTTAGAGCTGGTACCCATACTCTTCTGTTACCCATTCCTCCTTTCATGCTAAAGATCAAGTAAGAGGCACTCTGTCAAGGGTATTTGCAGCACAATCTCCCTCCGCTATTTGTGATTCTAGAGCTACCCAGATAAGGTCAGAACAGAATAACATCTGGCCAGCTCAACATGAGTATCTTTGGAGGGAAGGTATCTTTGGAGAGCAGAAAAGAAATGAGACCAAATACATGCCAGAGGATGAGAAGGAGAAAACAAAAGGAGCTCAAGAATCTAAGCTGTCAGTCTTAAATGCTCAGCAACAATGCTAGCAGTGGTCCCCCCACAAGACACAAAGTAGCATAACCTGGAAACCAGTAATATGTGCAGAGTTTTGTTTAAAATTAGGGTAGGTATCTATGATGAAGAAACAGAGCCTTTCTGAGATGGTGGAGGAGTGAGCATTTGGCAGACACCAGTCAGGAGTCTACACTTGGGGTATCAGAGATTGGCTATGCAAAGCTAACTTACAGGAACACAGTAAAATTAATAAAAATCAAATTTAAACTTTTGCATGGAAGGACAATTTATTTCCCCTCTCTGACCTTCCAATACCCCTTGAAGAACTAAACCGTGGCATTCCTCTAAACCATTAACCTTTCCCAAATGAAACCACCTTATCTAGCATCAAATTTTTTTCAAGCATAGGCTGTGGTGAAGGACTGGGGGGAGCTACAGCAAAAGCAAAACAACAAGCATTAAAACAGTGTAAGAGCCTTTTCTATAATACTGACCATGAGGTCTAGCTCTCCAAAGAGAAGCAAGTGAATTCTGCTCAAGCATCTGTGAGCAAGTTAGCTTGGGTTTAAGCTAGAGAAGATCATATATACTCAAATACTTACCCATAATTAGAATTAGGCACAGCCATTTCCACTTCGTGTCATGGCCAGCAGAACTGATCTAACTGTTGCTTTTTTCTCCTCTGGCCTAGTACAAATGTCATCTTCCTAGCTACAAGAAGATAGAGAGAAAAAAATAAAAAAATAAATGAATAAATAAAT
>VZTT01021010.1:3767-18221 GCA_013400855.1 Buphagus erythrorhynchus
GACACAAAGAGACACTATGTCCTTACTAGCCCACTCTTCCAGCCCAGCTGTTCTGGGAAGTCCTGCCCAGGGGTGGGATATCCACCAAGCACCTTCCTGTTCTGCTGAGTCTGTGCAGCTCCAGGTACTGACTCATCCCTGAGTAACATGTACTGGGCAGGTCAGACCAACAAGCTTGGTCCAAGCACTCAAGCTAGTTCTGTAGCAGGTTTGCTTTTGTTTGCTTTTGAGAATGGAAACTAATATGGTCTGTGGTTTCCCATACCTGGAATTATCATTAAATGAAGTATCAGGGAGCTTTCAGTATACACTGATACATCAGTGCAATTAGAAGAGCAAGGTTTCAGTGCTCTTCTCATTATTATTTTAGCTGCATCCACCTCAAAACAGCTGGTTCTTTTTCAGGCCAGACCAGTGCAAAAGAGAATCAGACCCTTCAGTGCAGGGACTTCTCTTGAAGTCTGGTCCTTGGATCTTGCTGAGCTTAAGTGGTTAAGAATAGCAGTCATTACATTTCTGACTCTGGCCTGGGGACTCCTTTTGCACTGCAGTGCTCCACTTCCCAGTGCTGGAGTGAATATTGCTTCTGTTTCTGGCTTTTCAGTGAGTCTCCCAAAACCACTGAATTCCAGCTGTGACACTACTGTACAGGGTGGCAAATTCCAGCTCACAGGTTCTCCAGAGACATGCCACAAACCATGTGTGTCTTGCTGAGCATCAGCTGTTTGTTTCAGAAGAGCTGCCTGATCATAGCTCCCCGCCTAAAAATACATTACATGCCCTCTTAGAATTACTTTTTTTCCTCAGTAGGCAGTTGCCACTGCTGTCACAGGGAAATAATGTGTTTTTCAGCATCTGGAAGCATTTGTGCAAGATGGCAAATTAGAAGGAGAAGTGCACAAGCAACTCTTTTTATATTAAAATGTGGCTTGCAGTTGTGAAGGAGACTGAAAAGACCTGTAGTGCAGCAGCTGAAAAGGGGTTGATATTATGAATTACACTTTGTCCAAGATGAGTAACAAGTTCTGCAGTAGTCCAGCTGAAGTGGGCCACAACAGAGTGTGTGTTACAAGAGGCTGAATGCCATTTCAACTCTAATTTGAGTGTCTGGATGAAAATATAACACTGGATGCTTTCTATGGTGGTAGGTAGGTGATACAAAGTCACTTTCATGCTGCTTTCTGTGCTCTCCTCTTGCCTTGTGTTTCTATAACTGAAATAAAATGTTTTCCTGTTTTGACTGTACAAAAGAAACCATGAGCAGCTCCACTTTGCATGCTCATCTTGCAACCCTAAGAGTCAGCCCCCAAAAGAGCCAAGGCAGAGAGGCAGTATGTCCTGCCCCTTTATTCTGCCATCCTGAAGACACTCTGATCCCACCTGAGGAGCTTCCTTAGGGTTCTACACTTCAGAATAGCAGCAGGCCTACTACCCAATACTGTTAACATACCTCTGTGACTAAAATCCACAATGAAAACAGCAAATACTGGCCTGTGGTGTCAGCTCTCCAGCTCCTGTGATGACAGCTCAGAATGAGCTGACACCACACACAGCCTTGATATGAAGGTAGAATAAAATATGAGGCGGGAAGTGAGAATATCAAAAGGAAACATGAGAGGATGCTATGCAAGGCAAGGTTCTTTGAAAATATGCTGAAAGGCTGAGGGTGAAATAAGAAAAGTTTTCAGCTTCCCACTGTGAGACTTCTCTGTTTTGCCCTGTGATGGAGGCTCAGTAGGGACTGACCCAAGCTGGGTAATTTCCATCCTATCACCTGCACAGTCTCTCTAGAGCCTGAAGAATGATCTTTATGATAGCCTTGCAAAAATAAGGACAAATAACTGCAACTCAGATGAAGCAGTGAAATGCTGAATTCCTGCAAAGTGTGGTGGGCAGCACTAACAGGGAAAAGGGATTTGCAAAAGGAAGGCAAACAGGCAGGTGACTCAGGTGGAAGGAGCAAAGGAAGGCATGTGGCATCTAAAAATGAAGAAAAAAGAGCTGGGTAGGAGGCAGGAGGAAAAGGGCAAGGCTGATGCAGCCACACAGACTGATTCATTCCAGTGGCAGCTACAGTGGCACAAACCTGAGCCATAATGGAGAGATGAGTCAGCCTATCATAATTAGCCCTAATTGGCAACCCAGTGAAAGCAGGAGAGTGGGAGAAATAGCAGAGCAAATTCTGTCCTATATGCACTGATGCAAATCTATAATATGTAGTTTTAAAATTCATCTTATCAGTGTTTTGTTCAGAAAGATTAAATAAACCCGATACTGTATAGGCAAAGGGCTTTTTGAACTTCATGGAGAATCCTAAAAGTTTACTATTTTCCTTTTGCAGTACAGCCATTTTCACATCTTCAGGATTAATATCATGGGGGTTTCCATATTTCTAGTAGTTTTTCAGGAGACATCACAAGCAGAAAGGAAGTTATTTCTCATAGCACAACACAGCCACTAAAAAACAGCCTCAAACTATTTTTCATTCAATACAACCTATTTACTTGACAAGTTAAATGTATCAATACAAGTTGAGAACTATATTTCTTTGAAGACAGATTTTAGTGGGGAATTTTCATCAACAGCTGTTTACAGAAAAGAGATGGCCCTGTGAAACAGGACACTGGCCTCTGGGAACCTGAATTCACTTTAACTGAGCACAATGAGTTTGATAATTTAATTCTCAGCCAAATAAACCTATCAATACATTTCACAAACACACATCCTTATCCAATGTGAATGACAACTTCTCCTCAAGATCTGGGAGTGGAGCACAGAAGCAGTTACTGCAAGTAAAATTGCTTGGGAGATTTAATGTATTTGCAATAGGGCCTTTCCTCTGTCCACCACATGGCAGCATATCAGTGGTATCACCTCTGTTTTTGTGCTAATTTAATGAAAGCTAAATACAGTTGTGATGTACTTGCCATGGAGGAAAAGCCTGTCATCCCTAACTGGTGATGAGGACACTCAATGTCTATCCACCCTCATGGAAATTGAGCTGCAGTCCACGTTCTGCTATTAGAAGTAATGGGAGACAGGTTGGGTTATGCCAGAGACTCTTCATGCTTCCAAATGCTGGCTGCATGTGGAGCCCAGTGGGTCTGAAGCTTCTAAAATCAGCTGGATCCACAACTTTTCCATGCAGAATAACTCTCCTAACACTGCTCTCTTCCCCACTACCCCCAAGCACAAGAATACCCCAGAGACCCAAGTGGCTGCAGTGCTGGGGGAGGTGATGCCTCACTTAATAACCCTTCTGGGTTCAGGCTGCCCCTACATCCAAACCATGGATAACCAGCAAGCCAGGAAACACCTTCTCATGTGTTCACTCTGCATCATGTGGCAACAGAGGCCAGGCAAGAACTCACAAGGTAAAATGGGAACCTTCCCAAACTGCTCCATCCCTGCTGACTGACCCCAAATGACAGCCACCAACTGCAAAGCTGAGTCCAAACTTCTCTTAGAAGTGGAAGACCGGAGTAAACGTGACACTGAAGTAAAGGAGGAATTTATCTTGTGGAAAGGGGAAAAAGTCAGCACAGAACAACATGTTTCTTGCTGTCAAGCTCATCAGCACCAGAAAGGTATCTGTTCCATAGCTGCTACCCAAAGGCATTTATCTCACAGTTATGAGTAAAACTCAGTAGCCTATCTCTGGATGACAGTTTTTTACATTAAAAAAAAAAAAGCCCCATTCTAGAGAAGGGAAATGAACAAGAGAAACAGCAAAAAAGGCAAGAGAAAGTGCAAGATAGAGCAGGGACTCATTGTTTCACTGCCACACTTTCCATTTGGAAGGACAAAAAAGTGGAGAGAAACTTTTTTTTTAAAAGTCCTCTATCAATTATTCTTTCTGACTTAGAGCCTTCAGAAATCAAAAATCAAATGAGCTCAATGGTGCAGGACACCTGCTGAGCCAGAGACCATCATGCCAAACTGACCTCCAAATGTACAGGTTATTTACAAACTAATGGAGGCAGCAAGCAATTCCACTGCTGCAAGGGCTCTTTCCAGCAAGAGGCAGATCAGGAGATATCACAGGCTGATTTAATAGATCATCGAAGGCCAGTGATTGAATTTTCACATCAGACATCAATCTCACTCCCTGGTCAGTCTTTATTACATAGAAACAGTTATAGAAGGACCTCTGTGAGGAAGCCAGAGAAAGACCTGCATTTCAAAGGAGTGAGTAGTCAAGGTGGAAGAATTATATATGTGATTCACCAGAGAAGAAAACTGCTCATTTCAGTCAGGAGGAATTACTGACTAACCTAGGCAGAAGGAGAGGCAGGAGATTGGGGTGGCAAAGGGACTAGTGTTTAACTGCTCTTTGGATTTTTATTGATGTATCAATAATTTCCTTTTGCTTTACTAAAGACTCATCAGTGTCTTTGAAAGGACTTGTAATGGGGTCTCCAGCTGGAGAAAAGGTAAACTTAATTCCATCTCAAACCAGTCTTCCTTCTTTCTAATTCTCCTCATTAAAACAAGAACAGATGTCAACAACAAATTCATGTCTGTCTCTTAAAAATTACTTATTTCCTGCTTGGGCCCCAAGCCTGGGAAATAACAAATGTTCTCCACTGCTACTGGACAGTGAAGCTCAGAGGAAGGCTTTGGGGAGGATTAGACACCAAATGTCACTAGTCCTGATTATCTCCCCACCACCAACTGCCACAGAGAGCTTCTGAGAGAAAGCTGGGACTGGAATTCCTGGGGATGGGTAGGAAAAGGCAGAATGGGAATGCAAAAGTGATGATCTCAAACAGATCAAGGAAACATTTCCTCAACCCAGATTTTGTTAGGGCTGGAGCTAGTCCCATCAAAACTGGTGAAAGTGGAAAATTAAGAGTAATTTGAGGGAATGATAAAAAGAGCAAAACTTTGGAGACTTCTTTTTCTGACCTTCTATATTTCACCTTCTTGTACAGCAATTTTCTTCTCTCCTTGGTCTTTTAGAGCTAGGGCCTACAGAATGATGCAAACAATGTGTATCAATGCAACATTCATGCTGTGTGCTACCAATGAGCTATTGAAATACTCTCACAGATGTGCAACTGTGAAGAGCAAAACAGGAGAAGCAGGTTTGGAGGAAGCATTTGGCTGAAGCAGGGTGTGGGGTCTGGGCCTGGCTGCCAGCAGAGTGCAGCTTCAGGAGGGCTGAAGGCTGAGGCTGGAAATCCCTTTCTATGGGATGCTGCACACTGAAGAAATGAGTGTGGTATTTGGAGGGACCCTGGTCACAAGTCAGTAACTGGGTCTCTACACCCACCCGTGGCATTCAAGCACCAAGAGAAAACCTGGAGGATTCTGTGGCAAAACAGTAAACATAATGGAGTAAAGCCTAAATGGAAAAATAAGAAAAACCCCACCTTTTTACAGAAGACTGAAAAGTCACTTTGCCCTTTTTTTCTGTTGTTTTTGGAACTCCTAGTTCCTCCTACATGTGGTTAAAAAAAACAACCCAAACAACCCAAAACAAACTGAACATTTCTAGAAAATTTCTAGTTGGAAATCTAGAGAAAAGATTGAACTTGTTCTGCCTCCTTCCCTCCTCTTCCCCCAAACACATCCGACAAGAAGACACAGGTAACAGACACTGTCAGTTCCTGAGCCACACGCTCATTCCTGATGGAGAGAAATTAGAAATTCAGTTCCCACCCACCTCCACCCACCCACTGGAGCTGAAAATGATAGTTCAAATTAAAATGATGATATTTCCCTTTTAGTCACCAGGGGAGTGGAGAGTTTTGGGGGTGGGAAGAACAATTTTGCATAGTCTCTTCATTATTTTTACATTTTTTTTCTTTTTCTTTCTTCTTCTATTTTTTTTTTTTTAATTGGACCAAGTGTGAGACAGAAAAAAAGCTTGCTGTATTTGATTTGTTGGGTTGTGAAAGGTGTGAAAATAACCATTCTGTGAGATAAGTAAAGAGCTGCTTCCCCCCTTCCATCAAAGCTACTACACCCACAGCCCATGAAGGACAGAAACCAGTGGGAATTGGGATATGGGAGCATGAAGAGCAGGAATACCCTGTTTTTAATTCAGAAGTCGTCTCTGGCAGTCTTTTGCCTCTCTTGTCTGTGCTGGTCTCCATGGCAACAGCAGCCCAGCAAAGCATCCTTCTCCTGCCAGCTCCAACACAGATGAATTCAACCAGGGGTCAAAAGCAGCCCTGCTTTCAAGGAAGCAAGAAAATGTGCTGTCTTCCTTCCTTTCCACTGCCAGCCTCTTCTGCGATTGTTTTTTTTCTCTTTTGTGCACGGGGGTGGGGGCTAACCTGTCACACTTGTTTTTCCTCAGAAAACAACAGAAAGAAATGTGTTTTCTTTTCTGCAGACAGCCTGATCGGCCATACTGCATGTGAGTGGGGATGCTCAGGACACAGCTGTGCCAACAGAAAGCCAGGCTGGCATAGAGCCCTCCAGCCCAGATGGCTGCACACACTGTGATGTCACAAGACACGCTGTGCTAGGGCTGCCCCAGCAGCCCCCACACTGCACTGATGAATAAAAGCAGGGGCTGAACCATTAATAATTGCTGCATTGTTGTTTGTTGCCTTGTTCCTTAAATATCTTGTTTGAAAACCCAGGAAGGTCAATTGACATCATCCAAATTGACAAGAGAAATTTGTTGCTCTCTACTCTCCCTCTGCATTTCTTCTATTTAAAATGTTTCAGATACCTGGTTAAAGAGCAAAAGCACCGCCAGAAAAACTATTCCATGGACAAATCAGTTGTGCAGGGGAGACCAGAGACCTTCATTGAGTAAAAAGTCCCACACTACTTGGACAATACTCAGAAAGAAAGCATTAGCCAAAATCAGAATCATTTTGCGGCCTGAAATGATCCATTTTCATTGAATATTTTATCTGGAGCTAAAAATTCTCCCAGTTATTTTTCTGATTTCTTTGGGTTTGACAATAAGCTTTGTGTAAGGCTACAGAGACATTAAGATAAATTGTTAAATGGCTCAGTGTCTTCTGAACACATCTGTTACAACAGGGGACTCATGAATATAAATACAAGGGAACAACATATCACCCTGTGCTGAGTGGTGTTCAACATCTTGCTTAACCTGAAAGAGTCCTGGAAGAGAGGAGGGTGGCTAAACTGCACCCTTGCTTCTCCACCCCTTCCTTCTCACTTTGTTTTTTATAAATTCACCAGCTCTCTCAATCCCTACCACAGCCTCTTCCAGATTTTAGACAAGGCTAGCACCAGGAGATGTGTCTAGGTCTGCCTTGGCTCCAAGGCCAAGCTGTTTGCTGTCCCACCCTCAATCCTTGCCTCCATTGCAGGGGTGGGCAGAGGAGCTGGTGTTGCTGCTGGCAGTCAGGAGCACTTCAGGCCAACAAAGTGCCACCCACCTGCATGATGAGGAACCACCCCTGGGCAGCAGGAGACCAAAAACTGTGAGACAAACATTTTTAGCACTGTCACCACACGTGATGCTGGGCGAGGCTCTGCTGCCAAGAACTGTGGTGTCTGATGGCATCCTGGGGTCTGGTTCCTTGTGGGAGAGCAAAGCATTTAAATGCTTCTGAAATGTCTTCTGTCCTCTCTCCAGGCTGGGAGGTGCCACCAGCTGCCTCTCTCCATCCTCTCATTACCTTCAGATGTGCCTCAGAGAGGACACTGCTCTCCAACACCAGAAAGAGAAGAAAACTGTCAGAAGTACAAATGCAGCCTTTAGGTGGCTGTGGGCTCTTCCCACTCTTGCCCCATCCCCACTCATTCCACTCACTCCCAAACTTGTTTTCACATGTCACAACCACTCCTACTCTACTTCCACAGGTCCCATGTAGTCTTCCTCAGCTTCCACCTGCCTCCCCCTTGCTTCCTTTCCAGCTCCACTCACTCGACCCACTCCTGTTCCACTTCCGTGCGTCATTCCACTTCTGGCATGGGGAAAGGTTGACAGCCTTAATACTGAATTATTACAGACTCCCCCCACTCCCTTGCCTTCTCTCTTCCCAACCCTGCACCTATTTATATTGATGATAAACTTCCATCACCCCTTCAGTACTTCCCTGATGGCCTAAAAAGCATAACTACTAATTTTGATTACCCATCTGGTCTCTGTTTCACAAGCAACCCTCATGGCAGAGACTGTGAGAATGTTTTGGAAAAGCTTTAAAAAAGCCAATATTTCCTTAGCCCAGAGGTCACCCCTGCATTAAGCCCTAGGGTTACCTTACAGCATTAAAGACAGACAGCCCCAGAGCTAGCATGGGTTTTCAGGTTTGGGGAAGCACTGTGGTGCTGCCAGAGAAAGTAAAACATAGCTTTGTTTCCTCAAGATAACCAATATCAAACAAAGCCAAGGTGGAATGAAAAGGAACACAAAGGATAAGGAGGATTGTGATGAGCTGACAGGACCTTATTCCTTCCCTATACAGCTACACTGAGGTACAGCTTTCCACATCTGTGACTGACATCCAGCACACCAGTTAATAACCTCCAGAACAGCAAAGCCTTGCATGTTTGATCAGTAAAGCTTTCATTCATAGGCATCCTCAAGCTATAATGGAAACAGATGTCAATTTACCTTGGGAGGTTTTATTGTAGGAGACACTTGAGATGTCCTGAGAGGGTGTACTGAAAGACAGGAATGCACACAAACACACACACTGTCACCTCTTACTTTTAAATAATCACAGTGGTATGGTGGAGCTTTTAAATCATCCTGCTGCTGAAGGGAGAGGTGCACTGACTGGAATGAGGTTCACCCAGGAGATGAATTTAGAATCAGAAGGCAAGAATAATATATCTGTTCTGCTGATTTTCAAAGTAGAAAACAAGGTGGAGAGTGAAGAGAGAGACTGGAAGAGAAGTGGAGTACATAATTGCCTAATTAACAGGATTTTCTCCACTGATTATAATCACTTTCAAATTAAAGAGGGTTTAACTGCATCATAACCAAAATTTTTCTTTTTTTTTTTGCATTAGAGAAGTGCCAGCAGTGTCCAGAAGACCACTGGAAGGTTGGAGCTCTAGAGATAGAACTCTCATTAGTGACCTGGGGCCAAATTTTCCCAGCTGGCCTAACCTGGCATGACTCCAGTGAAGTCAGCAGATTAAATACTACCTCAAGACTCATCCACCTACTGTGCTGTGGAAGAGTGGAAATGCAAATCTTGTCTGGGTTGTTTGGCAGCATCCAAGAATGTTCAATCAGAACAGAAAGGACTTCAGCAATTATTTTGGAAAAAAATGCTTGGTAAGCCATAAGCTAGAACACTGTGAGATGGGAGAACAGGATGTGCTCTGCAAGGCAGCAGCTCAAACTTCATGAGATGAAAATTTCATGCTATGCTCCAAACTGCAGAATTTTCATGCATGTTTCTTTACTGCTGCAGACTGGTACTTGGGCATCCAAACTTTGGACTCATATTCAGCCATCATGTATTTGTGTAAGTGAAACATGCTTCAAATTTGCATCCATTACCTTTCAAGCTTAGTTTGCTATTGTTCTTTTTCTTTTCAACCACAAGCAGGCAATACTAACAAACTTTTCAAAAGCATTGTCTTTGTGAAACTTCACCTTAGTTATGGCAAAATTAAAAAATATTGCAAAAAACAGCAGGATGTTGCACCATATCTCTGAACATTTCAAATGAAGAGCACCCTTGGAGACACATGATAACCACAAAAGGGGTAGTATATAAAACACTTTGCTTGCCCTGGTTCATTTTTTTCCTTGTGATAGCTACAGAAAGATCCAGTGATAGCTCTTTTCCAGCTGAGGAGAGGCACTGGGCACTTTAAATTAAAATTTTTATGAGTGAAATGGACTTTCATCACTTAGACGTGGAATGACCTTATACTGAAAAATGAAGAACCATCTTTTACTAATGAACTGATGGCTCCCTGCAGAGAACATAATGCCATACCCTGCACTACACCGGATCTTCCTCTTCCTTTGAGGAGCTATCACAAGCATTATCAACTTCTCAGCAGAAAAGAAAATGACCTTAGGAAACTACACTTATATTTCTCTGTATTTTACAACAAAACTACACCCATATGCATAATTTCTTCAATAAATCCACAATATTCTTACATTTGAAAAATAGGAATAGACAAAGACACACAAAGCATAGTGTAAATATGCAAATCTTACACACAAATTTTTACCTATAAGTCAGGCATCTACAAGCACAGACTTGGGTGTAACTAACATGCATTCCCACTTCTGAAACATATACCTTGCTTTAACAAGCAGTACATAATGAGGGCAAATGTTCACTGTGCTTATTCAGTAATACATGTTCACTCCTGCCTATTCCCCCATGCACACACCTGTAGTGATCCCATAGCTGTGAGTTAGCATCATGCTGTGTGAGCCACAGCTACGTGCAGAGGGAACATTCCATCCTGTAATGCCATGCAAGGGTCCTGCACCCTTTGCTAAAACATGCACATGCAAATAATCCCCAGGGAATCAAAGAAAGGCATTACAAACAAGAAATCTCTTCAGGTTACCTAACCCATTCTCTGCTAGCATAGCATAATTCCCTCGAGATCACTTCCTATTTACATTGTAGATGACAAAGGCACATCTGACTCTACACAGAGATGCAAAGCATTTCTGAGGAGTCAAACACATCAAAAAGCCAAGTGCATGGATCAGTCTTCACAGAAGGCAACATGCAGAAGTACACCATGTATTGTCTCACATAAAGCATTTCCCCCCCAGAATAAAGAGCTATGATGAATGTCTGACCCTGGTCTCCCTGGGGAGCTGAAATGACATCTCTAGCTGCCTGTTTATCACCTCCAGTCCTTGACAGTACTGGCAAGGCCATCCATATTGCTGACACTTTCCTCCACCCTCACCTCACTGCCACCCTCGCTTGCTATGGCTGGGTAGTCCTGCTAATGTTGCCATTTACAAGAACAGCTGAGACAGTAGTGCTGATAAAGCACTCCTAAATCGCCATTATCGATTCAACAGGCATACAGAAAGCCAGGGGGTGCTCACAATTTGTCTGTGTACTTGTGAGAAGGAGGGAGGGTTGCAGAGCACAGAGCTGCCTCCCTCTGTGCCAATATGCCTGGCTCCCTGCATCTCCTGAGCACACACCATCCCCAGGCTGGCCCTGGATGCTGAACACGTCTGCCAAACCCATCAGCACCTTGGCCCTTTGCCATAAATCAATAAGTTCTCTTTAGAATTCTACCTTCCAAAAATATTTACTGTACATAATTTAATATAATACTCTCCTGGATAAAGAGCTGACATGTTTAATTACTGGCTCAAGTGTTTTTCTTCTAGAGAATACTGTACACCCAGCCAGAAACATGGACAAACACAGCAAATTTTTAATCTACTGTGAGCTTGGGGAGGGAGAAATTTCAGCTTAGACACTCTCCTTTGACAGTGTCCACCCCTCCTGGGGTGAGTTTGGGTTTGGCCAAAGGAGGGAGCAGCATCCTGCCCACACAGCTGGAACAGGCTCTGCCTTGCCAGCACCTGAAGCATTTTCAGGAAGGGAAGAGGTGCTGAAAAGAAAGCTCATATCTTAATCAGCTCAGCAGATCACTGTTGTCATTGATTTGATATGAGCTCTTATCCTGGAGGGACTTCTTGACTAGAAAGCACTGGCAGAGTTGTATATCACCTACTACTGCTTTGTAGTTTCAAAAATCCAGGACCTCTGTTGATGGCCCAGCCTAACCACACAGAAGAAATCCCCCATTTTTTCCTCACAAATTTTAGACTGTACTTCTGCTTGAAAACATTTTTTTTATATTTAAACCCTCATTTTCTCTTTGTTTTTATCTTCCATCTCAGCATGTACATGCTGCCATTTGTCAAACGTGGCATCCTTGACAAATGCAATGCCTCCCCTCCCACACTCAAGATGCAAACCTAGAGACTTCCACCAGCAACCATAGCTTGGGCTGAGCCCTTCTGCAGTCTCCTTATGAACAAGCAACCCAGCTGGGGAGTTTTAATTTCAAGATCAGGTTCTTTGATCACTTATCCCATGCTCTAAACTGCATCATTTCAGTGAATCCCACTCTGAAGGGATGGTGGGAATCAGGTATGGACTGCTGAATACAGGTGCAGGAAGAGAAGTTTGCATGTGAGAACACTTGTAGGAGCCTCAACAAATACAGTTCACACATACTTTTGCAGACTTCTGAATATCCAAAAGCTCCAAAACTTAAGAAAACTCAGCAGTGCACACAGATATAAATTATCTCACGTTCACTTATGTGGGAATGAAAATATCCCATTTTGCTTATGCTGCTGAGAAGTTCCTAGTGACCTCTGCCAACTGCTTTCCTTTGATGATCAGATGAAATTGCAGCTCTTAATGAAATCAAAAGCCAGAAGCAAAGTCAACTTTGAATTAGTATGTTAAAAGAAGATGTCCTTTTTTTCCTGTATGGTACATGTCAGAGAAGTTTTCTTGGGAAATATGTAAAGAGAAAATTCTCTCACATTTTCATGAGAAGGTTCAAGTGATCAAGGTGTGGGTGAAGCAGCTTCTCTTTATGTATATTTTTTTATTAATATTGCTACTGTGCTATAACTTACTGTACTGTTGCTACTGTGCATTTCTTATTCCATTGCTGCTGTCTTTCAGTAAATTGTTATCTCAACCCATAGCCTGTGTCTTTGTCCCTCTCTTGCCAAAGGAGGTGGGGGGAAGAGGAATGGCTTATTTAGAGTTTAATTTCTGACTGATGTTAATCCACCACAATCCCTTATTCGAAACAGAACCCAAATTTTATCTTATTCTCAGAGGAATCCTTTGAACTAACTCTCAGTGACTTCTGATCTCAGTTAAAGCTTGGTGATCACTTCCAAATGCAAATCAAAACATACTTCTAAAGTAGCAGACATGTACGTGAACAGGAGTCACTACAGAGCTCTTGAAATGCAAGGAATAGGAAAGAATTTGGAAGCTCTTCTGCTAAAAACGGTCTGAAACCTTCAGAATAGCATATCTGTGGAATGGATAGAGAAACTTATGTTACATGCTCGATCCAGTCATGCCCCATGCAATTTCTCTACATGTAATAACAGATCACTCTTGACAGTGCACCTCAGTCTTCATCTGCTGTGCTTTCTGCTATTCTTGTCCCCAGACAGCCTTATGCAGAGGCTGCCTATCATGCCAAATTTGCTGCTAGTGACAAACATCTCGCATGTAAAAATAGCCCTGAACCAAATATCTTTTTTTCTGGCCAATTCCACAGGGCTGACAGAATACAAATTAGGAACAAACATTTGGATTTTGCAGCTGAAGTTAAAAATCCTCCTAATCTGTGCACTGTATAAATCTGGTACCCTTATAAGCTACATTCAGAGCTGTAGTCTCCAGATCACCTCTAATGACCAGTTTTAGAGAGAAACCACAGATTTGTTTTGCTTGTGACCTACCAACAGCCACTGAAAGCAGAGTGGGGGTTTTGCTGTATGAAGAGGTCTGAATCAGGCACTACATCAGCTTATGAAACAGATTGAAGATGCAGCCAGTAGATTTACCACTCTGTATTCATGTATCCTTGTCTCTGGCCCCTCTAGAAGAGAAGAGGGCTTTGCTCTTCCATAACATGCTGCATCCTAACTCTCTGCTTTTCACACAGGCTAACTCCTACTCTCCCCAGGAATAGCTTATCAGAGTCTCCAGCATTGTTTAGCTGGCTATAAACCAGCAAGCAAGTTCTGTCTCCATGGTGAATGATTCTTTGTCATCTTTTCCTCAAAGCCTTCTAATTAGACATCCTGTAATTTGCAGCTTTTCTATAACATATTTGCAGTGGGGTGGGTGGCTGTGTGCATAGAGAATAAAAATTAAAACATGGCAGTGAATTGGCAGTCTGTAAATAATTGCAATAAATAAACAAATTTTTAATTTTTTTGTTAATGAGACAGGGACTGCAACTTTCTTTCAAGCAAGCAGCTGGTCATTTTATTCCTTCATCCTTAAATCTCCAAACCAATCTGCTGTAACAAAGAACAACATCAATTTCCACCTATTCTCAACATTATGGGATGGCATGTCCCATTCTAAAGGTCCATCCCACAGTCTGGGGGTGAAGCAAAGAATGAATGCAAAGAAAGTGAGACCACACTAAAATAATGTGCCATTTAAGAAAACATTCATCTCCAATTTGGAGTTTCTTCTCTAGTCAAGAGCTGATCAAAATTTGTTAGAATTTACAGTCATCTAGCTGGCTTTCCCTTTGTGAGATGTGCTGCTGATTTCATCTGGTTCCCTTTGGACAGGCATTTACCTCACAAAAGCCATCTTTACAGTAGGTATTACTTATCAGGCTGTAGAGACATGCCAAAATAAGAAAAGGAACTATAAAAAAAGAAACCCACACTGAAAGGGGTGGGGGCAGGTGTAGTAGGACAGAGGAGAAAAGGTAAAAACCAGATCTAGTGATTCAAATGACTGCTTTTCCCACCCAACATCCACATAA
>VZTT01021010.1:25726-47054 GCA_013400855.1 Buphagus erythrorhynchus
AACACACAGCCCCATACCGACCACTGGGAAGTAAATTAACACTACACCAGCCAAAACCTTCACAGGCTGTGACAATTAGTGGTGTTTAGTTATCCAGCCACATAATTAGAATAAGCTTCAGTGCATGTAAAATGAAGCTGCTTACTTATTAGTAGCTCTATCAGGTCATTGTACACATTGGAGACTCCCCATTAAGTTTGAGACCACTTCAATTTCTCTGTCCTCCGCTAAAGTTTTTTTTCACAGTACTGACAGCAGCTACTCAAGGGACCCCACTGTAATCTCCAAGATAAGAGCACCACACCTACACAATTACACCACTGAGTAGCAGCAGGAAGCTCACAGGATGCAACTTCTGCACACCAGAGCCATCACTCACATATTTGTTAAAAGTCCAGGTCTGCCCACATTTAGAGCTGAACACAAACCACATCACTGCTATTGCCTCTATGGAATTGAAAGTCGTGCTTTCACCTGCTGCAATACACCAGGAACATACGCATGTACATGGAATGGGAAAAAATATTTTTAATATTATTTCAATCTTAATTCCTTAGCAAAAGTTCACACACTTGATTTATAAGGACATATAAGCATTCATGTGATAGCTTGATCAATCAACAGATCAATAGCTCACCTGATCATCTATCACCTTTAATTCTTTCAGGATTATATCTCTTAAGACAAAAAACAGACAGTTCTTTCAAACACCTTACAAAAAAGCAGATGTAGCAGCTGTTTCTCTGGACTATATCAGTATTAACAATCACAGGATCCTTGTAAGCTTCATCTTTTAATTTCTAGCAGCATTCAGTTGCTGCATAGAAATAGATGCATTTGCATTGTTTACTACAAACACCAAGGATTTGAATGAAGCCACAGTTAAGTCTGTGAATTATGTTCAACCCATGCTTCATTGCTTTTTATTGTAGGTCCTCTGGTAAACTGAGTTCTTTTAGCAAGATTATTTGACCAGAAAGTAATCATCAAACACTGGTGCTTCCTAAACTACCTCACATCACTCCAAACACAAGCCAGTCCAGCAGTTACAGGAACAGAGTGTAGATTTTCAGGTCCTCCTCTTTTTTACACAATTACTTGCCATTCAACTTGGAAAAACTATCCAGCCTTGCCCTGTCCCAATCACTCAGCTTATGGAATGGATGTGCTGTAACACACTGGGCATGGCAGGCATTGCTAAGCAGCTCAGTGAAGCTGCATGTGGAAGCCTTATGTCTGGCTTACAGGAGAAACTGAACAAGGCTCTTGCAAGTGCTGAAGGCATTAATCCTTCCAGCTTCAGGCAGGTGAGGGGTTACCTTTACTGCCATCTCACCCAAAGGAGGAGGCACAGAGACATGCTGCCCATGGCACAGAAAAGTCAAAGCTCCTACAGTCTTCATTACCCATAAAGGGTCCTGGCTCTGGAAAACAGCAACATAGGGATGACAAAGCAAAAAGGAAAATTTGAAGACCCCTTTCCAAAGGCAAGTCATGCTCTGGGGAAGAAGCTCACAGAGTCAGGGAACTGGAGGATCTGCAGAGGGCAAGGGGTCAAAGCAGCAGGAGCTGTTATCACAGACAGTGATATATGATCCTTGGTTCATGGTGAAAGAAGAGTGCTTGGAGCAGAGGCTGGCACTTCTCCAGTGCCAGAAGAAAACTGAAACATGAGGAAGTGATGGCAGGTCCATCCATCATATTTGGATTTCTAACCACCCCATTCAGAGTGGAAGGTCCCTGGTAAAAGAAGCTTACCACGTTTCAAGTGAAAACATTCAGTGATGAGGATCCTTACAAAAGAAACTGCTGTCTTTAAGTTAGGATCACATCTTGACACTAAGATCAGGCAGACAAGACACTGCAGGAAAGAGTTAAAGGAGTGTGGTTCATTTCTAGGTAAGTTATCTTATGAACAGAGAACAGAAAGGACACCAAAGAAATCCTCTCCAATGAAACTCTCCTACTCCTGCCAAAACAGTGATAGGTTGTGTTTTTCAGGAATTCATTTAGTCTGAATAAACTTAATGCAGAATTGGCCAGATGCTTGGGTCAGCATAAATTGGTGTAGCTCCCCTGATTTCTGGGTGCCAAAACTCAGCACAGGGTACACCCACAGTGCCAGACATTCATCATTACCAACATAACACATCACTGCTCATGGAAGTAAAGGTTTTAGAGCTGCTTCAAGACCCACCCAGCCACAGTACATTTATCTTTCCTGCTGTTCAGTTGTTCTCTGTCTCCTTGAAATTAATGTGCAGATTTGTTAAGCTATTGTTGTAGTAATGTACATTACTTTTACTTACTTCTGGAAAAAGTTACACTTCTTTCATTTATCTCACAACACACACAGACACTCAGTGTATACAATCAGTTTGTAAATGCCATGTGACCTAGCTGGCTGAAAGGTGCTCTATGAGTATCATAAATCATTCTTTATCTGCCTTGGCTCTTTTTTATGAATATCACATCTTGGCTTGGTACGTCTTAAATGCTTTGGACCATTTCTTTTGTTTAGGTGGCAAAAACAGTGATAAGAATTTGTTTATGAACAGGGAAAGAAAGACAGGTATTAATATTTCTGTGCTATGGCTGAAAGCACAATTCCAACAGGGGCTGAATTTCCAATCTTTTGTATAAAAGCCATTGACAACCTTTTTCACTGGGCTACCTGGGATGTTCTTTAAAGCTCAATGCACACAAGAAATCCCATGTAAACTAGGCACCTGAGGGTATCAACACAGACCTGTGATTATAATAGAAACATATTGACATAAAAAAAGGCTAATTAACTGCTTCTTTTCTGCCAGTTGCTCACTGTGCACACCGTGCTCAGCACCTTCTGGGCTGCTGCAGACACACCAGCAAATACCCTCCTTCCATGGAGCTCAGCACAAGAGCTGTTTAAAAGGTCTGCACAGAAGCACAGAGGAACAGCAGTATGAGGGGATGAGTGCTCCCCAAGCAAAGGGATAGAGAGTTCAAAGTGTATCCCTTTCCTTCATGTGGAGCAAAGCTCTCTTCATGCATGCACCATTTCTGGAAAATCTGACTTAACTTCGTATGTTTTTATTCCTCAGTACAAAGTGCCACTGAACTGCTGCAGTCCTATGCAGCATGTTTGGGGCTGATAAGAATAACAGTGTCTGGGGAATTTAGTCCTCCATTTCTCACAGGGGAAGACAGACTTTGTGGCATTTTCTTGTTGAAAGACAACCCCAAAGAAGGCTGTGAACTCTCAGCATCTGGAAGTTAAAGTCAGACAATTCATCCAGAAAGTTGCATATTCTGATTAGAGGATCTTAAGGTTTTAAGTAAAAAACCAGTACACTTCCATAAATGCAACTGAAATAATCTGTGAATTACTGAAGTAATTCTCAAGCCATACAGGGCTTGATTGCCTTGTATAGTGATTTGGACTCACACACTGTGAGTATCAAAAGCAGCTGTAAAATACCTGCAGTGGAGAAATAGGGGATGCTGATTAAGGGCATTTTATACACACACTGCCCTGAACATAACAGATATGAGAGTGTACTACAAGGTAAAGAGGAAAAAATTCAGTCCCCAGAACTCAAAATACACTTGTGGCTCACAATACATTTGTGGCTATTGAGCCTTTTATACTTGCAGTTGTCCTGATATTAATGCTTATTCTTACAAAGCACTAGAAAAAGTTCATAACAAAATCTGTTCTAAATCCCAGAAAGATCTGGATGACCTTAAGTCCATTTTCAGGCTTTTCTGTTCATTCCCATTTTTTCAGTTTATAGTCTCAGCAGTACTTTTTGATTTGCCTTTTTTCTATGTTATGCACCACAGCAGATGAGCACCTCTTAAGTGTTCTCCCTCTAACTGTTCTGCATCCACAGCATCACCTTCTATCCAGAGAACCTTTATGTAGCCATGAATGTGACATAAGAATGAGCAGCTGCATGGGTCAGGTCAGTGGCAATGGGAGAATAAGCCTTTCATTTGGGGTCACCAGCAAGAATCCAAATCATCTCAACACAAAACGAAAGTAAAATGAAAGTTGTTCCCTTTAATGACTTTTTAGTCAACTATGAAAATGGAGTTAGCAGTTTCACAACAGACTGAAATGTCACAGCACAAACAGATAACAGTGCACTCATGTGACACCAACAGACCCACACAATAACAAAACCAGGTCTGAAAACCAAACTACTAACTTCTCACCTTTTATCTCCTAGGTAAGGATGCAGGTGCTCTGGAGGGAGGCAGAAACATGCATTTCTGTTGCCTCTGCTGTCCTCATTCAGAAGTAAAGCACAGGACTCAGTGTCTGGGAATGTAAAGCCCATACTAAAGCCACCACACAACAGGGGAAGAAATGATGGAAATGCAGGGTACTAGCAAGAGAGATTATCTGCTTGTTCCTTCCACAGTTGCAGTCCAAGGAGGAGCAGAAATTGCTTCTCTGTAACATCAGGTCCTGCTGACTTAGCATTAAGACGGATGGACACAGTTCCAGGGCAAAGCTCTTTATGTGTCAGAGAACACCAGAACCAAAAAGAGTAATTTGTAAGCAGCCAGCACCCCTACAAAGCTAGCTCATTTCACATTTTTATATTCTCCACACTCATCTTAGAGATAACGCTTTCCCCTCTGGCTAGAAATTAAAGCAACTTTTTTTTTTTCTTGTATTTCACTAGCTCTGAGAAAAAAGCAGCATGAGAAAGATAATGCTGTGGCAAATGCACAGCGAAAATTCTAAGAGTTAACAAAATCCCCTGGCTAGGAATGGGAGATATGGTTAAGGGCAATGACCTTCTTTTTGCTCCTAAAAATGTAGAACAAAGGTTAGCTGTTCTACTAACCTTGCTCGCTGTTATTTTTTGACTCCTCGTGGCCCAAAGAAAGCCCTGAAGCAAAAAAATTGCCTCAAATCTCATGGCCTATTTGAGGTGCATTATTTGAGAACCTCTTTCTTTCATCAGATACAAAGCAGCCAATGAATGAAGACAGCTGTCACTGAAGAAATTAGAGCACCCAGCCACACACTGGGTTCGAGGTTCTTGGGGCACTCTGGCAGCCATCAGCAAAATTTAGGGAATTTATTTCTCCTATTACATCCTATCACATTAACCACTGCATGCTCAGCTGGACTGCTGCAAAGAAGAGGGCCAGAGCTTAATTTCATTAGCCATCACTGACTAAAATTCCAATAAAATAGGACAGGAGAATAATGCTGGAAGGCATACTGATCTGCCACTATCCTAACATAACCCACATTGTAGTTGACCGTAAAAAAGAAAAAAATATCTCACATAGCAACTCCCCCTAGGCCTCCAGACTAATTCTGACTGCTGTGGCTATTCTGAATTGGCTTTTTTATCTTATTAACAGCAGCAGTGATATCTGCTTCCTCTGTCTCAGAACTCTGCTTGATATTGGAGACTTGCTTTCAAACTCCAAACAGCTTTTGTGTGAGAAGCTTGCTCGCCTCTTTTCCTCTTAGATGTCTGTCTTTAAATGAAATTGTAAGGCTGGCAGGACTGGACTGAAAAAAGGAACCATTAAACCTTGATAATTTTCTGCTAGAAGAAACAATTTAAGCCAAAATGACAGTCAGATCAGGAAAAAAACATCCACTTTGATAAGCTGGTAATTAAACAGAAGCTGGTGAGGCAGTGTGATCAGTCAACCGTGCTGGCCAAGATGTTACTGTCAAGTAGGACAGCAAGTTTTCAAGGCAAATTTTACTCATCACCCTCTTAGAAGATGCCACAGATACTCCACTACAGGGGAGAGGTCATGTACAGAAAAACAGGAAGGATCCTGGTCTTACAAGAGAACCCCAAACACAAGGACCATGCCAACAGAAAGAAAAAGCTGAAACAGAGAAATGGTTTTTGTACTTTATTGATTTTGTCACATGTCTGGTGATGTGTGAGCTGAAGGATAACTGGCTTGGAACCCCTCAGACAGCACATTAAGTATTTCAAATGTCCCAGGGCAATAAGCCATCAGCTGGAGCAATTATAAAGCTGAAGACTTGGGAAAGGATGGGCTTATATGGATATTTGTGAGGACCAGAACTGGCCCTGAAAACCTAAAGCTCTTGGAAGTGATTATGTGCCAGAGGAGTCAAAGGAAGGGACAGTACAGAAATCTCTGCAGAGGAATGGGTTTGAAATCACGTCAGCTCAGCCTATGGAAACTGAGCAAAGGCAGGTGGGACAGTTCACAAGAGTCAGGCCTGTGAAAAGAACCAATTGACATTAATTGAGCTGCCAAGCTTTGCAGAGCTCTCCCAACCCACCAGGTTTGCTAATGCTGCTGAAGCTGTTGCTACCAGTCCCTTTGTCCCCCTCCTCAGTGCCAGTCCCCAACATGACCAAGGTGCACGTGGGGAGCCTCCAGTCCAGGGCTGAATCTCCTGCTTGGGATGGGAGCTCCACTGGCCTCCACACAGACCCCCATGTCTGCCAGAGAGGAGAGTGGGACCAAGAGGTGCCACTCATTGGTGATGTTTTGGCATGTTCAACCATGAAAGAATGAGCCACAAAACCCTACTGGCACAATTGACAAAAAATGCTAAAATCCAGCCTTGTTCCATTTTTTCCCTCTTTCCCTGCATGTCCAGCCTTTCCATGCCCAAAAAGAGGTTTGGCATGCAAATCACCCATTAGAATGCACACCAGAGATTCCCCAGTCCTGGTAGGTTTGAGTGAAAAATAGATGTGTGGAAACTGCAGCCCCTGTGACATTACAAGTTCCGTATGTGGCTATCCAGATATCTCAGTTATAACCTATCAAACTGATTGAGAGATCAGTTTGTTGATTTTTTTTTTAAGTTAAAGAATTTTAAATAGCACAAGTAAAAATTATAAAAATTCTATTCCTTATAACAATATTAAGGCTTACAAAGTCTATGTATGCAACAGAGACCATCACAGCTGGTCTATTCCTTATTTAATTCAAAACACCAAGGGTACAGGACAGGTTTTACATAATGCCCAAACAATGGAAAAATATAAAAAATCCACAGCAATCATTACCAAGATTAACCAATGATATTTGACATCACTTGAAGTTTATATTGCCTCCAATGATACTGAGTTAGACTTCTAGAGATCACTGATTGATCACAGGGAGTGAAAAATGGAGGGGGAACAAGAAAAGAATATGACAAACGTGTAAGGTGCTTCAAAGCTACAAGGTTCAGTTCGAGTTTCAGACCCTTCCAAATACACAGGGATTAGAATCTCTAAAATTTCGCCTCAAATTAATAATCTGTACTTCTCCAAAACCTCCAAAGATATTTTTTTTTATTTTAAGGTTTGTATTTAGTCATATGAACTCCAAAACTGATAGAAGTTTCCTTGTTGCTCTGAATGGTCTGAAACATTACCCACCAATAACGTTTCCATTATCACAGCCACAGTTTCTCTCAGAGCAGGGAGAGTTTCTCACTCTCTGCTCTTAGATAAGCCACAGAGTTTCTTGAGTGTTGGCTGCTAAACAATTGATTATTATCCTGTGGGCTTTTCCCCATCCTTTCTTTTATGTAGGCTCACTGTGTGCCTGCACAGATGATAGGATGTATATTTTGCAGCGTGCTGTTTTAGCACATGGCTCAGCATGCAGAGCACACACTCTCCAGTCTGGCTGTCAGTGTTTCCAGCATCAGGACATAGACAAATAGCTCTCAGGATAGGGCATATTAGGCTCCACCAAATAGCCAAGAGGAGCAATAGATTCCATGAAGTGAAAGCATTCACCAGGTGGAAAATACTCGTCACTGGATTTGAGCAAGGACACATTGCTCCTAAAATACTAACTTTAATAGTAATTCCTAGTAGCTATTAAAAAAAAAAAAAAAAAAAAAAAAAAAAAAAAAAAAAAGGTAGAAAATCACATTTGAATTAATTCTCTCTGGCTTCATCGTCACTGAAGGGAAGGTGCATTCTGCAGCCTCCAAGTCCTGGGGTCCACTTAAAGTGGGGAAACCACTGCAGCCCTGTCACTCCCATCTGCCTGGGTTTACTGTCCAAGGAAACAGGAACAAGTTGGGAAATGACATCTGCTCAAGCCCTACCCTGACAGACAGTTGGAACACCAACAAAGTTCTCTCTGCTAACAGCTATGAAGAATTCCCAATCCTGCTGTTTAGATAAATGAGACCATATCCTACTATTTTTATACTGAGCTCTTTGTCTGCACCCCAGAGGCCTGAAAGTGGCCAAACTGCACATCTTGATCCCTAGGATGAGCAACCAAACACTTGAATCAGTGCAGTACATTGGAAAGTATAAGTGGAAAACAAAGGTGATGACCAGGCATTAGGGTACACTGTGGCAGTACAGCTCAGAGCTGCTTCCTGAAGGAAAGCTATTTCCATGTCTTCATTTATATAGAGGACTTCTCTGGTACTTACACTGAATTTGAGACTTTCTCATGCCCCACCAAGTAAATTTTCATGACAAAGAACTAATTTAGTACAGGCAGAATAGTTCTACAGAATTTTTTTGTGCGTTTGTTGTTGTTGCTTTGTTCTAAACCTTCTCAGGATTACTCTAACTAGATTGAGGAGGAACTTCTGCATAAGAGTTCTCTGGACAGCCCATGTTTGTAGGGTGAGAGGCTAAAAATTTCATGCTGGAAGCACCTGCAGGGGGAGGAACATGGGGGCTCAAGGAATTTGCCTTCAGAAAAAGCCACCCAAATGGAGCTAGAGCAGAGTGCTGGCTCCTGACAGCGAGGGACAAATAACAGCTTGGAGAGAGTTGAAGGAAACAGAGTGTCAGGTCAGAAAGTGAAATCGGTGAGGAGACTGTGAAGTAACAAAAACTGCCATGCAAGAGGCCATGTCATCATCACCTTCTACCACACCCCTGCAGAGGGGGCACCGCTGGTGCCCCAGCAGAGATGGCACCCAGCATCCCCAGGGACAGGAACAGAGTGAGAGGTACCATCCTTGCCTGCCCTCCTCGCTGCCCTGGGCAAGGGGATGGTGTCAGGACTGGAACCAGCCCCCTGACACCAGAGCTGAGTGAAGCACTGCTTCCCACAGGAGCCTTTGCCCTGCTGCCAGTGCAGAGACAACTTCACAACATCTTTACTGAGACAGACAACCATGGTTTTTATACTAATGCTGTTCCTACTTTGGGCTTTTTATCTTTTTACTGCTGATGCCTGCCCTTGCTGAGACTAGGAGTCACATATTTACATGAAAATGGTTTCATTTCAGGAATTATTAAGTGTGTTTAAATATTAAACAGTCAATAAATGCCAAATCAAGACAAATATTCATTTGAGATGTAAATAGAAAAGAAGGTTTCATGTCCACAAAAGCCAATGAGACATGAGATCCCACTCAGGGGAGTGCACAGGCCTGACAGCACCAGAACAGATGTCCCATCCCAGAAGCATTATTTCAACTTCTGTTGGCACTTTAGGACTTCTTTATGGTTTTTGTTTTGATTGCAGCCCCAACTCCAAATTTACCTTCTCTTAGGACATAAAATAGTAATAGAATGGCACACATACAAAATGCATTTCACCTTCCCCAAGTCCTGAGGGGATTTAGAAACAGCATAGAAGTTGTCCCAAGCCAAAATCCTTAAATGTCCAGTGTTTCATGGATACTCAGGATGCAGCAGAGGATCACTGAACTGGACAGGTTTTGCCCCACTCCTGCCAGCCCCAGATATGATGTAACATGACAGGAGGGTGCCTGCAGGCTGTGCTCAACCTCTGCTACCTTGCAATGGATGCTGTTGATACCAGGCAGCACTGAACACCCCACAGCTGATGTGAAAATGCTGCTGAGCACAATATTCATTGCTGAGAGAAAAATCAACACTTTCTGTATTGCTTTGCCTGCAGTGGCAGGCTCATGGTGCCCACTTTCCACTGGAGCACTCATCAGTATGGCAAAGCCACAAGACCCTTTAAATTGCAGCCATGATTATTCATGCCTTACCTCAACTCACCTGCAGCCAGGCTTCCTTGAGAATGTATGGGAGGCCTAAAAGGGAAAGATGCTGTACAGAGAAGTGTGATGCCAGAGAAAAAACATTCTATGAAGGCAGGCTTCTCAGAAGAGGAATACTGTTAGCACACAACCTGGACAAACTGCTGGGGATCCACAGCAAGACACAGGTCACAGCTGCACTTGGAACACAGCACTGGGGTGAGGAGCAGGAAAAAGGCACACAGGGTCTGATTGAAAGCCCAGAGGATTGAATTCAGAGGACTTAGGCTCAGGTTCTTGCTTAACAAATCCTCCCAAGGCCTGATCTCCACACCAGTGAGGTCTGCATGATTTTATATAATTATGCTGAAGAATATATGAGTCACAACACCTGCAGAAGGTTCCTAGAGGTTCTCTCTTAGGTGTCTGTGAAGCACATATTTAAACTGCATTTTCTAAATCATAAACAAATACATAAGGCTTCCAGATTTACATTCAAGGTGGTTTTTTTTAACATGAAGGTCACCTTGAAAGCTGTAGTGCAAAGAGATAACTCATTTTATCTCTAGCATCACGGTCCTGCCTCTGCCTGGCATAGCAAAAGATCCTCACCACATGAAAAGCTCATTTTTAACTCTTATTCAAAATGGACCTGCCACAGATTTTGAATATACAGCCGTGATTCAAGAGCACCTGCCTGGCCACATCAAAGAGCTGTCTGGGTAGAAATGTGAAAGATCCCTTGGTACTTTGCTTACTTTTAAAGTAACTTCTGAGATGCAATGTGGTTTTGGAGATATGATGGTGGCTCTAGCAATCAGAAGACCTGGATTCTATTTCTGGCTCTGTCACTGACCTGCTGAATGACTCAAGACAAATGACTTCCACACATCTGCCAAGTTTCAGAGAGCAAGTGTGAGACTCACACTATCCCATTTTCCCCCAAGCTGTCCCTTCACAGCCCCAGCTCCTCACACATTTGCAGCACAGTCATGACCTCTGTTATGCCTCGTGATACCTTATACAAGTTACAGCTTAGCAGCCACCTCCTGACATGCCAGCCTGCTGTGCCTGGGGTGCAGAGCCCCAGAGCAAAAGGGAAGGTTCAGTCCTACAAGTCAGTTTTATCAAAAGCACCTACTTCAGCTCTCTCTCCATGAATTAAAGCCAGATACATCCAGAGAGGCTTTATTCCTGGAACACAGCTCATGGACTATCATCAGCCATATGCACACTCAGTGTTCACCTGCATGCATCTCACAGAGATGTGGAAAGTCAAGAGATCCACTTCCAATTATGTACCTCTATTTTTCCTTCTGCCACTTCCACTGACGTGAAAAATCCCTTGGCACAAGGATAACATTTTCATTTTCCATGGTCTGCACAGAAAAAAGAGGCTCCAGCTCTCCCAAGGACACCAAGTGCTTCTATACTTTCATGACTACAGATTCATTTTCCCACCCAGTAGATCCTTCCTGCACAAAACCATCTCTGTAACCACTTAAGTACATCACTAGTGATCCCATTTCCAAGGGCTGGCACTGATTATTTGCTGAAGGACACTTGAAAAATATTTTACTTGTCATGGGCTTATGTATCTTCTAACACATACATCAGTAAGAAGGGAGTGCTGTAATCTTTGACTGAGAAAACCTACTTGTAAACCACCTATTATCATTATTGTTAAATATTGTGTTTATTTCATCAGTTACTCCAACAGGGGAAAATATGTATTATGACTAGGAGTCACGAGGGGATTCTCTGTCCAGCCTGATATCTGATTCTTGTCTGTAAAAAAAGACTGCCTACAGCATATTGATTTTTGTTTACCTTTACAATTGAGAAGTAGAACTCTAATACATGCATTTCTTGATTTTTTTTGCACCACAAAGTGCTATGAGGAAACATAACCACCAGTACAATTTAAATTAGACTTTCATGCATAAATTCATTAATGTGATTAATTAATTCATTAATTGCCCTTGTTCGGAGGGGAGGAAGAACCCACAGCAAGCAGCAAATGACCAGCCCTTTCTGAAAGCAATTTTAGTCTCTGTGTGCATGATATAACACCAGGAGTGATACCTCTGCCTCTTAAAAATACATTTCAGTTTAAGTTACTTTATGCAAAGGGTCCCCATAGCCCCTGGATGGTAACAAGGGATGAAAAAACACATAGCACCAAGTCATCAGCACTATAAATGGCAAATACACAGGGGAAGAGAGAGGATAACAGAACAGAGAACAGGTGGCAGAGGAAGAAAATCTCAAAGGGAACATAACTGTCAGTGGAAAAACCATCATAAGGCTTCTCCCACCAGTACTTTTGTTCTCCATGTAATAACAAATGCCAGCAAAGTAGAGGATATCACTGGATGGGCACCATGCATAGAGAGTGATGACAGTGAGCCTGAACAGTCTAAAAACTACATGATGAAGAGACAGAAAAGGGAAACAGAAGGAAAGAGCCATCTGACAGAAGAAATACTGTAGTTAATGGATAACAAGTTCAGCATCTCAGAGGTAGCCTGTTTCAGAGGCAGGAGTTTGAGATCAAGGCAGTGCCCTCACCTGGACAGTGCCCTGACATAAGAGAAGCTGACTGTCTCTGAGTGTCCTTAACAGGGAGGAAGAGGCTCACCTGGCTTTGACCATAAATGTCTGCATGCAGAAGGCAAAGAAAGTGAGAATTTTCTTTCCTTTTAAGGAAGGACATAAATTTAAGCAAAACTCAAGAGTAAATACTTTGACAGGAAAGAGCCAAAGCCCTATAATTGAGAGGTTGGATTAACCACTCACACAGGCTTCTCTTAAATCCTTGTTATGTGATTCCTATCTCTGAGAGGATAGAACCTTTTTTCCACAGTTTTTACCGACCTAAAAAATCTTTATTTGAAAATTGGGAAACATGTAGTTTCTTCACCTTGTCTTTAAAGTAGGGTCCACAAGAGTACAGAATAGAGACCATTCATCCCACTAATCTTCATTCACAAGGAATCAAATAGCAAGAAAACACTCCATCCCAGGCCTTATTCCTCAAGATTGTTATGGGAGGACTGCTCAGTCCATGGCCCTGTCAGCCCAAGGAGCCAGGAGTACCTCAAGGCTGGAGCTTGAGGTCCTCCCCAAGCTTACTCTGTGCAGAGAGACATTTGTGCCTTTGCCTGTGAGGTGTGTACCAGCAAGGACCCCACAGCTCTGTTTCACTGCTTCCTATTTCATGATCTTCTATTTTTGTAATGCTGCCAATCCCAAATCATTGCAGACTATCCTCAGTGGATTTGCAGATTTATCTGAAGAAGCTTCAGGCTGCTCAGTGCACGAATCCTAAACCCTGACCTTGGGTATGTAAAGAAAATCCATTGGTAACTCTGTCAATATTTCAGGTCAATAACGTAGCAGAGGTTGTGGTCTTCTGGAGAGCACAGCTGTGGTGCAGTGAGCAAAGGCTCCTATGGCTGGGTTATTTTGGAGGGTCAGGATGTGGTTAACTATTTATAGATAAAGACCTGTAACCAGGTTAGCTGTGCATGCCAATGAGAAGAGGGAAGAGCAGCCTCCAAGATGTGAGAGCACTGTAGATCTTCCCCTAGCAAGGCAGCACTCCCCTCCAACAAGCTCAAGACTTAAGATTCCTTACTTAGAAGCAAGTAAAACACAAGCACTGAAGAGATAGGCATGACAGAAAGGAGAATGGAGGATTACATGGCTCTAGCAAAGCCACAGGGAACCCATCCACATGAAAGTGAAATGAACAATTCACCAAAAAAATGTGCTGTGGATATAGGGTCTTGTTGTCATCCCCTTCACTGCTAGATATTGATTTTACAGTATTTGTAAGATTTATTCCCTTTTATTTTCACCAGGGGAAATTAGGCTGTCAGGATCTATTAACCCGAAACAAGCCATTATCCCTTTCATGATTACAGCCTTCCAGGGCTGGCTGCAGAAGGCTCCCAGCTCTGTGTGACAGGGAAGGAGGCTGCTGGCCTTACACACCCCTCACAGCCACCCTGCCTGTCCCACTCAGGCTGCAGCTGCAGCCAGCTGACCAGCCTGCAGAGGACAAAGCCAGAAACCTGTGCCTGAAGTGACACATGTCCCCCTTCTCCACTGGCACCCAAGGCCCTGCAATTGTGCCCCACAGTTCAGACAATCCCATTGAAAAGCATCCTTCTTCCCTCATGTCCCTGTAACAATCCAGGAGACTCCCAGGGCAGGTGTGGACCAAAGACATGAGTGCATGCATGGCTCAAGACAACACTGGCATTCACACTCAAATGCAATATGGGTTTCTCCATTTACTTTTTTACAGTGTCTATATCTGGTCACTTTATGAGAAAGAAGCAGAATATCAGGAGATACTTTCAAAGCCACAGGGACATAAAGTAGAGAAACTAGTTGGCTAAACACCAGAATAGTGCTCTCACCAAATTTTGTTTGAGAAGTGTGCAGACTCATTAGTGACAGTTTCTGAGAAGAATGGGGACTTGAGTCTGTATCTGACTTTAGTTGAGGCACTATTGTGGAGAACAGCCATCCTCAGAGGCTGTGTTAATTCTCTTACTAAAATCTCTGCTCTACACATTCAGTATGGGATTTTCAAAACCCCTTAAAGTGGTCAAATAAAAATTAGTCACCATTGGATCAAGGCCTTATGCTGTGCCCCAGTGGCAATTATTTCCATAACAAACTGCATCTCTCAAACTCCAGCTTGCTCAGCACCAGTCACACTAAATAGGAGCTGTAAAGTACACACCTGGAAATAGGATTCATGCCCTCTTGACTTCTGGAGCTGAGTGCATTTCCCCAGGCAACAAGGGCATTTTGACTGCTGGAATAGCAGGCACTATGGGACACACTTTTCTTACTTTAAGTTTTTCAAGCCACATGAAAAACAGCCTGTGCTTTTAAAGCTCTTTTGAGGCCCACCTAGTTGACTGCAGAGTGAAGTTAATTCACTCACGTACAGTGCCTCATTTCTGAGATGCACACTTAAGCCCAGGAAAAACACTTCACAGTACAGGCTCAGTATGTGATTTTCAGTGCTAATAGTGTGGTAAAATCAAACCCAATTTCCTTTGGAAAAAGGCCACATGTCATTCTCCAGTGAGAAGCATTACTGCCTTAAATCACAACTTTCAAACATCTGCCATTACTGCTGAAAAACAGCTTAGGAAAACCATCACCACTTAAAAGACATACACTCCTCTTTTATTTTTCTCAGGAATAAATAACTAACTTTGTTCTTATTTGAAAGGACAGGATAGGAAAGAAAAGAAAAAATGAAAAAGCTTTATTTCAGACCAGAAAGCAAGTATGACAAATCTTTGCCAAATGCAGAATACCTCCCAAGCTCAGTCTGAAAACAGGATTTCAAAATTTCAAGTACCTTGATAATCTTTAATGCCATACTAACTGCAGCAGTGCCAGCTAAAAATATCCATTCTCTGGCATTTCTGTCACTTAAAACTCCCAGTGGATATGGGAAGAGCAAATGTGGGAAGTACATCAAAGCAGATGTGTGCTGGTCATTGCTCTGCTAAGTGAAGAACAGCCAGCTTCCTCCTAACAGCTGGTTACCAGACCTGGAACTGCAAGAGAGAGCCCAGCTTGGGACTCAACTACTGCAGCCAGGCAAGAACTCCTTGGGAAAGGCTGAGCTGCACCATCTGCACTTGGTTCCTGCCTTGCCATGGGTAGCCTGATGTTCAGCCTCGCTCTGCAGAGACACACACACACAAGAAGCACAAATAGAGACTACATCCTGTGGATGTGGGTCGAGTTTTCCCTCCTGACAGCAAATGGGGATCAGCCCTCTAAGCTCTGGCCCAACACAGGTATGCTGCCAAGCAAGCCACCAAGATTGTGTGTTTCCATGCATGGGATACCAAAGGACAGGGAGGCAGGATTAAAAATAAACCTTGTAGAGAAAGCTCTGATCGTGCATTTGAGGCTCTATGAGCTGTGAGCATTACAGCCATGCTCATGGGTAGGAATTTGACTGCTCCTGCAAAGAAAGTGGTGTCCTGGAGTCACTTGTAATGAGGCACTCCCAGAGTAGCCCTGATGGCACACAGAGTATGTAAAAGCCCAGCTGGGAACCTAAGGGCCAGCCTGCACCTCCAAAGCCACTTTGTCTTGGGGATGTTTGAGCTAGGCCTAATGTGTTGTGGAGCTTGTAACACTAAAGTGCTCTGGGGAGAAAGGAAAGGAACAGTCTCTGACACACCATTCCTCATTTAATTCCCTCAGGAGTGGGATAGTGCCAGAGCTGGCCAGAGTAATTAACACACCATCTGGGCCTCTGAATCTCATGTATGAATAGACTAAGCCTGCATCTAGTTAACCCTTCTGCAACCAGTCACACACTGAGAGAAGTGACACACTAGGATGGACAAAAAATTGGAGTAGGCACAAGGGGCACAGCTGTAGAGCCTCACACATGTGCACTCAGCAGCACCAGGCTGAATTAGACACTCTTCAATCCAGCCATGGGAAGGAGCAAATGATCCAAGGATAGACAGGGTGCCATCCGAAAATGATCAGCCACAACACTAAAAGCAATGGTTGTGATCATTCAGACTTGCCAGTGAAGTCAGCCAACCCTTTCCAGAGAGTAAAATTTTTAAAAAGCAACAAAAGTGACCGCATCAGCAAGAGATGGGGACTGGCCAGATCCCAGCTGCCTCTACTGAAGGATTTCTGAGGTTCAAATGTTGCAAGTCAGGAGAGGAGCCAGTGTCCAGATGGTGCACTGCAGATAGAAAGCAGCAGAAGTCCTCACAAGAAAAACCCTGAGTGAAGGGAACAAATGGGCCTCATTGGACAGAGATCATCAGAAGAAAAAACCTTTGGGGCTTCTGAAGACACTTTGAAAACTCTCACTGCATTTTGTTTCACTGTAGTCAGAGAAATAAAATTTGGTTTAATTATCTTACGCAGAAATTAGGTTATGGCACATCTTCTCTTTATTTATTTTATTCTACTGACTTCCAATCCTAAAAAGTCCTGGAGGGCCACACTTTGGGTAGCCAGAGAAGGAGCAGCATATCATCACCCTGCTAATAGAGGTGGTCATCAGGAAAACCTCAGCTAGAGAAATCAGAGGTGCTAAAAGATTCGTTTACTAAAACAATACATTTGATCACTCAGATCTTCACAATGACTGGATTCAAGAAAATGGAGAAGGCAGTCAGAGATATTGTACTTCTCAGATTATGCAGAGATTCACAGCTGAGGATATGACATTAGTCATGATAAGAGACTGTGGAAAGACTAAACAATAGACAGGAAACATTCAGGATTGAGGAGAGGAAGATTAAGTTCTAGCATAAAATTCTAGAGAATCTAATTGGTGATGTGAACTGGTCCTAAATGTGCAAATACTGCAGTCCATTCCAGCAATAACAGAGCTAAGAAAAACACCTGTTAAGCCCCAGCTGAACCAGAACAGTTTTAAGGCTTAAGGAACAACCCACCTTCAAAAATGCTTCACTGAAAAGCACCTTGGCAGTGCACAAAACCACAAGCATCCCTGTGGAAAATGAGACATGTGATAAGCACGAAGAGATCTAAACCAGCTGAGAAAGACCACTGCCCTCTCTCTGCCTGCCTTCTGACATGCAGCAATGGACAGGCAGAGAAAAGGAAACCAACCAGTTCATAAACACACTCATGACATCTCCAGGCTGTGTCATACGACTTTCTGGCTAATCAAATATTCCTCAGTGATTCTGGAAAAGGTGTTGTAATAAAACACAGGATTTATGTTCTGTTGCCACACTGTGTATTCAAGCAGCTTTAGAAGCCAAGGAGCAGCTTCCTCCAAGGATCTCGAGGAACACAGCTTACATATGCAAAGGAAGGAGAGCAAGAGCATCATCTTGTTTCCTTCTTTTACTGCCAGGGCACACAAAAAACACATTTTTATTTCAGTAAGCCAAGAAGCTGCATCTTATTCCTTTACAGTCTTGTTCCTTAATATGTGCTCTGCAGTCTTTGACATGCTTGAGTGCCTTGATGAAAGCAAAGAAGGAAAACATGGAGCTGTGAGCCAGGGAACCAATAAATGATGTGCAGTAGCAGACACTGCTAAGGTTGCAAGGCAGAAGTAGAGCCTGATAGACAAAGCAAACAAGGGCAGAAATGTAATATTTTTCTCCATTTTGCTACTGGCTTCAAAGGGGTTATGGAGCATCTTATCTCCTTCACCTGTTAAAGGAGAACAATAATGCTAAGTTTCCACAGGGAAGAATAAAGATGAGCAACCTCATGCCTTTGGAGAGTGCTTTGAGAACTTGAAATGGAAGATATTATAAAACACCATGTCATTGTTTTCCACAAAGGATCAGATGAATTTGAATGGGAACAAGTTCTCATGTACATTGTCTTCGTGTGGTACATCCATGACACGCCAGGATCTGTTTAGATCTATGTTTTATTTCAGTAGCAGGAGAAGCGAGATTTAGTGGTAGCACAGGAGGAACAAATGAAATCTCAAGGCCTTTATTCATTGCCAGATCTTCCTTTCAAAGTCCTATTTATTGCATTTTCCCTGCAGCAACAAAACCACAGCAGCAGTAGCTATTACTAGCTATTATTTGTATATTCCATATACAAACCATATTAGACAGAATTTTCAATATTAGCTGTCAAATAATATCCTTCCCTCTACCACCCACTCTTTAATATACAGCCACTGATGTGAGAAAATGAAAATCTGGGTATTGGGAAGGGGAGCATGTCTTCAGGCAGGGATATTATCTGCAGGGCACACCAGGAAGAAACTCAGAATTGAAAAGGAAAGATAAAAGGGCAAAATCTGAAGTATTTTCTGTGGCAATGACTGTGCTTGAATTTTTTACGGTATGTGCTGCTACACTGCTACCAACTGCCTCTTTCAAGTGATGTGAAAAGCTGTGATCTTTATCTGTATTCCTGAAAGAAACTGATTGCTCAAACAATGCACAATTAAAAACAATGTTTTTGTTGTTTTTCAACAGAACACAATAATACATTTTACTTTTGCATAAGTGTTTTCAGCTCGGTATCTCAAAATAATTTTGACTTTTATTATCATCATCACAATAACAGCAAAAAGCTGCAGACCCCTTTTATCAACAGGATGGCTGAGGCACAAAGATGTTGTGCAAGCAGGTTGTGGACACAGAGGACAGCTGCAGGATTAGGAGTGGAATCCAAGAAGCCTGACTCATGGAGCCATGAAAAAACAGGACCTCATCCCCCATCCTCTGTGTGTTTAGCCTAAATCAATCACATCCCCCAGCCCTGTCTGCTGCCACAAGTGTGCCAGCTCCAGTGCAAGCACAGCCTGCCTTGGACACACACCTCAAAACAAGCACAACACATCCACCATCCCTTGTGCACAATCTGCTGAGAACTTCCCTAGGACGAGTGAGCGACCCAAACAGCTCCACTGTCACCTGCAGCAAAGAGAGGGACAGGATCACCTCTGACCTCCCAACAAAGATGTCCTGTACCACACACCAAAAGGGAGACCAAGCTGAACCTATGGCCCCAGCAATCCTGTGAAGCTTTCTTGTACAGCACCACACTAAAGCAGTTTATTTGAAAAGAAGACCAGACTGGCACCATGCAGAGCCATTCACTGGGCCCTGAAAAATGCCACCAGACCAAAATGTGAAGTCCCTTTTGCAGTGATGTACAGGACCACAGATGATGGCACAAGGCAGCAAGGGATCAGAATCTATCCCCCAGCCATTCTCCCTGAAGATAAATCTGTCAGCCACTGAGAATCCTCTCACCTCTAAAGCTAGCCAAAAAAAAACCAACCAACCAAAAAAAAAAAAAAAAAAAAAGAGTCTGGCCAGTAACTTGCAGTCACTCCTTGCAGTCCTGTTCATGTCCATCCCTCCACAAATAATAGATCACGTGGACATACTTGGGAAAGAAAAAGCTGATATTTTCAAAATGCAAAGCTTTTGTACAATGAACACACACAGTGAAAGACACCTCTGGTTGTGCTGACAGCTTTGACGCTCTCCCAAATTGCTTCTGCAAATGCAATTGTTCATCTTCTGTCAAAACACAAGGAAATAAGTTTGCTCTTTGGTGGCAGTTTCTTAATGGGGAAGAGGAATTAGCATCAGCCTTCAATACAGAATGAAGGTCCACTTCATCACAGTCAATTCTATGGAGGGAAGGAGGGAAGGAAGTCAAGTAGACATTATTTCAGGGGACCCTTCCACTCCACTGGGATTATATCACTGCTGGTATTTCTACAGCAGACTGGACTATGGTTCTACTGTGGGAATACAATAGAAAGTTTGGTAAGCTAAAAGAGCCAATCTGATATTTAGTGTCTTAACCACCCATCCAGATAACATCAGTGTCAAGATTATTTTCATTTCAGGAATATTAAATTGGAAAGCACTTCAAGCACTGGATTCAGGTTTATGAAGGGTCAACATGTGACACTCTCTGTGTTAAAAACTAACAAATGTACACAGAAGTCAGTATTGTTAAAACTAGAGGAAGCTAACTTTTAATTTTACTGATAACTCTTAACAACAACCCTTAAAATAATTCCAAAAGTACATGCAAAGATTTAAAAGGAAACTTTCATTTAGAAATTAGGTTTTCCTCAACATTTCTGTGGGGGGAAAAAAAGAAAAACCCCTTTCATTTATAAAGTAATGCTTACAGGAGTTTCCACTAACATATGATGCAATTAAACTTGCTTAACTGGCTTATGCTTAAGGCATCTGCTTATGGAGGTGGTTTTGGGGATTGAGGGGAAGGAGGGTTTGTTTGGGATTTTTTTTTTTGTATTTCATTTTTAGGAGTTTTAAGCTGCAGGATGCTGTGTTGTGGGCAGAAGCAGCACCTTTAGTTACAGCAAAGTTGCTGCCTGTCCACAAAGCCTTTGCATGGGCCAACCATCAGAGGGAAATACTTTGCTTCAGAAATGTGCAGAATGTGGCACTTTTCCTTGTAGATCTTCATCTGATTGGTGACTGCCCAGTCCCCCAGTTGTCTCTCTTCATGGCTTCCCTGCTCTCCAGGGAATCAACAGCTCCTCCCAGTTTTGTATTGTTTGCAACTTGCTCAGAATCCCTTCCAGTCCTGCATGCAAGTCATTAATGAAGATGTTGAAAGCACAGAAGGGAGCCCTGCAGAGCCCCCCTGGTGACAGGTCCCAGTCTGATGTCACCCCAGTGACAGTAACCCTTGGTGCCTGACTGGTGAGCCAGCTGCTCACCCTCTGCATGGTGTGTTTATCCAGAACATGGCACAGCCTGGGCCAACCAGGCACTTACTCCCCCAGAAAACAAACCAAACCCTTTCCCTCCATGCTGGAGACAATACCAGTAGTTCTTTCACTTGAAGGAGAAGCAGATC